>JARQOC010000002.1:548825860-548849775 GCA_033576535.1 Allobates femoralis | reverse complement strand
TGTGGCTGGCACACATCCAGTGGGGCTGGCACATGTCCCCCATGGCTGGCACATGTCCCCCATGGCTGGCACACGTCCCCTGTGACTGGCACACATCCCCTGTGGCTTGCACACGTCCCCTGTGGCTGGCACACATCCCCATGGCTGGAACACGTCCCCTTTGGCTGGCACACATCCCCCGTGGCTGGCACACATCCCCTATGGCTGGCACATGTCCCCTATGGCTGGCACACGTCTCCTATGGCTGGCACATGTCCCCTTTTGCTGGAACACATCCCCTGTGGCTGGCACACATCACCTTTTGCTGGTACATGTCCCCTGTGGCTGGCACACATCCCCTGTGACTGGCACACATCACCTGTGGCTTGCACATGTCCCCTGTGGCTGGCACACGTCCCCATGGCTGGAACATGTCCCCTTTGGCTGGCACACATCCCCTGTGGCTGGCACACGTCCCCTGTGGCTGGCGCACATCCCCTGTGGCTGGCACACATCCCCCATGGCTGGCACATGTCCCCTGTGGCTGGCACACGTCCCCTGTGTCTTGCACATGTCCCCCATGGCTGGCACACATCCTCCGTAGCTTGCACACGTCCTCCATGGCTGGCACACGTCCCCCATGGCTGGCACACGTTCCCCATGGCTGGCACACATCCCCCATGGCTGGCACATGTCCCCTGTGGCTTGCACATGTCCCCTGTGGCTGGCAAACGTCTCCCTGCCCTGGCTATGGCCCCCATGCTCTTTCCTCGCCCTCCTCCGGGTCTCTCTCCTGCCGCTGGACTCCTCCACTTCCTGCTTCTCAGTGCCAGTCATGAGATCAGCAGAGAGACATTATCTCTGCATGCCAGATCACAGCGAAAGCAGGGAGAGCGGGGAGACACCAGGGGATCAGCGCTGGAGGAAGGTGAGTAAAGCATTTTTATTTTACTCTGGGCAGCAGTATGGGGGGCCATATGGAACACGGGGGGGCATATGCCATCACGGAGGGGGGTGCATGATTCACTGTCCACGGTGTCGGGGGCCGCACTGAGAAGCCCCGGGGCCGCATGCGGCCCGCAGGTCGCATGTTTGAGTCCCCTGCTGTAAGGTTTAACACAGAGAATTTAATGATGACTCTCTTATCAGGGTATTTGTTGTTGTTTAATTGCAATAATTGTTTTATCACCAGGGCCTTATATGATAAGCACCTCTCTGTTAATCTACAATGTCTACAGATAGCCTGTTGTGGGTGTGGGCAGATCTTTAGGCTCTGCTTCATTACTAAATCTGAAAACTCTAATTCTGTCAGAACCACTGCACTCACCAAACTACATAAAACGCAGCTGGATTCAGGGTTTGTTTGCCTAAATCATGCAGGTCTCAGATGAGGTAGCAAAAGCCTGCTGATAGTTTTTCTTTAACTTGTGATGTGATTGAAGGGTGCTGATGTTTTGTCATGACAGGCATCTGCTGGTAAACCCCTTGTCTGTCATTACGAATTTTCTGTGAAAGCCAGCAGTTGATTGGTGTTAACAGAAGGTCATGATTTGTGCTATATATATGTAATAAAGAAGGATCAAATTTTATCTTGTTTTTGTATGTTTATTTCATTCAATTTAAAATCCGGTGTGGATCTGTGAGACAGTGTAAGTGACATTCACATAGACAACCCACCCCCACCAACAAACCAAACACACAACTGCCTGCGAGTGCGGTGCTTTGACTGGGTCCGTCTAAGTTAGATGACGATATTTTCAATGTGTAGTAAGGTACAGACGGTTTAAGGGATCAGTACCCCTGGACACAATCCATCTCCAAAGAGCTTCAAACCATTATACCGTTTTGGATCATGTTATGAAAACCCAAGTTCTGGGTCATTCTAGTATATTTATATCGTCCCTAAGTCCACGGACCAAACCGACCCTCTATTCAAAGTCCTACAATCGTGCAGACTGGATAATTTCATCAATACATAACCATTGATATGGCTCGTCTAAGCAAATAACCGCCCGACGCGTTTTGCCTCTCACAATTAGAGAAGGCTGGGAGAAGACTGCACTCCTTTCCCAAGAAATCAGAACCCCTGTGACGCGATCATGGATACCCCATCACTGCTATGGTAACCTGTGGTCATCGTTTTGATGACCCCCCTTGTCACCCTGCTATGGAAATCCTCCCACACCATGGAAGATGCATGGTGTGTGAGGCAAGCTGTCAGTGCAGCACTGGCATGTAATCCATTGCAATGCTAGTGCATTGGAATGCTAGTGCTTTGCAATGCTAGTGTATTGCAAAGGAATATATTAGTGATCAAGACAATAAAAAACAATGGCCCACATAGGGACTAAGTAAAAAAGTAAACATAAATGTAAAATATGTAAAAATTATATATGTATAAAAAAGTACACATTTTTGGTATTGCCGTGTCCAAAACAACCCGCTCTGTAAACCTGTCACACTGTTCAACATTTTCAGGAAAAAAAGTAAAAAATAAAATTCTTGGCAAAAACACTATGCTTTTTCATCATACCACCATAAAAAGTGGAATAAAATGCAATCCAAAAGTCACATGTAAATAAAAATGGTATTGCTAAAAAGGTCAACTTGTCCTGCAAGACAAGTCACAAAGCAGATCTGTCAGGTGAGACATAAAAAACATTTAGCTCACAGAATATAGCAATGCAAAAACAATTTATTTTTCTATAAAATAGTTTTTCTGGTGTAAAAGTGGAAAATATAAAAAAAATAAATTAATGTAGTATCGCTGTAAACATACTGACCAGGGCCAGCTCCAGGTTTTTGTGGACCCTGAGTGAAACAGTCTCAGCGGGAACCATTAACACATACCACGATTCATGATAGAATGCTGCAGGCTGTGTGTATATAATATAGAGTCTTCTGTGTGGGCTGTATATATAATATTGACGCTGCGCACAGCAGAATATATACTGTAGAGGCAGATGGGCTGTAAATATAATATAGAAGCTAATATTGGGCTATATATAATATAGAGGCTGGAGTCTTTGTATATATAATATAGAGGCTGTGGATTGTATATACACTGTGTGCAGAATTATTAGGCAAATGAGTATTTTGATCACATGATACTTTTTGTACATGTTTTCCTACTCCAAGCTGTATAGGCGTGAGAGCAAACTACCAATTAAGTAAATCAGGTGATGTGCATCTCTGTAATGGGCAGCACGGTGGCTCAAGTGGTTAGCACTGCAGCCTTTGCAGCACTGGGGTCCTGAGGTCCTGAGGAGTTTATATATTCTCCCTGTGCTCGCGTGTGTTTCCTCCGGGCACTTTGGTTTCCTCCCACATTGTAAAGACATACTGATAGGATGTTTAGATTGTAAGTTCCAAGAGAGACAGCATTACTCATGTATGTAAAGTGCTGTGGAATTAATAGCGCTATATAAATGAATAAATATTATTATTATTATTGAGGAGGGGTGTGGTCTAATGACATCAACACCCTATATGAGGTGTGCTTAATTATTAGGCAACTTCTTTTCCTTTGGCAAAATGGGTCAGAAGAGAGATTTGACGGGCTCTGAAAAGTCCAAAATTGTGAGATGTCTTGCAGAGGGATGTAGCAGTCTTGAAATTGCCAAACTTTTGAAGTGTGATCACCGAACAATCAAGTGTTTCATGGCAAATAGCCAACAGTGTCGCAAGAAGCTTGTTGGGCAAAAAAGGTGACAAATAACTGCCCATGAATTGAGGAAAATCCAGTTTTGCATATATTTCAGAGCTGCAACGTTACTGGAGTATCAAAACACACAAGGTGTGTGATACTCATGGACATGGCCAAGGTAAGAAAGGCTGAAAAATGATCACCCTTGAACAAGAAACATAAGATAAAACATTAAGACTGGGCCAAGAAATATCTTAAGACTGATTTTTCAAAGGTTTTATGGACTGATGAAATGAGAGTGACTCTTGATGGGCCAGATGGATGGGCCAGACGCTGGATCAGTAAAGGGCAGAGAGCTCCACTCCGAATCAGATGCCAGCAAGGTGGAGGTGGGGTACTGGTATGGGCTGGTATCATCAAAGATGAACTTGTGTGACCTTTTCGGGTTGCGGATGGAGTGAAGCACAACTCCTGGACCTCCTGCCAGTTGCTGGAAGACAACTTCTTCAAGCAGTGGTACAGGAAGAAGTCGGTATTGTTCAAGAAAAACATGATTTTCATGCAGGACAATGCTCCATCACATGCATCCAACTACTCCACAACGTGGCTGGCCAGTAAAGGTCTAAAAGAAGGAAAAATAATGGCCCCCTTGTTCACCTGATCTGAACCCAATAGAGAACATGTGGTCCCTTCTGAAATATGAGATCTACAGGGAGGGAAAACAGTAGACCTCTCGGAACAGTGTCTGGGAGGCTGTGGTGGCTGCTGCACGAAATGTTGATTGTAAGCAGATCAAGCAACTGACAGAATCTATGGATGGAAGGCTGTTGAGTGTCATCATAAAGAAGGTGGCTCTATTGGTCACTAATTTTTATGGGTTTTGTTTTTGCTTGTCAGAAATGTTTATTTGTAAATTTTGTGCAGTTATATTGGTTTACCTGGTGAAAATAAATAAGTGAGATGGGAATATATTTGGTTTTTATTAAGTTGCCTAATAATTCTGCACAGTAATAGTTACCTGTACTAACAGATATCCTCCTAAGATAGCCAAATCTAAAAAAAAAACCACTCTAACTTCCAAAAATATTAAGCTTTGATATTTGAGTCTTTTGGGTTGATTGAGAACATAGTTGTTGATCAATAATAAAAATAATTGTCTACAATACAACTAGCCTAATAATTCTGCACACAGTGTATTATTTGGAGGCTATTACTGGGCTGTATATATTATTTGGAGGATGTGCTGGGCTGTATATGTATTTTTTGGAAGCTATGCTGGGCTATATATATTATTTGGAGGTTGTCCTGGGTTGTATATATTATTTGGAGACTGTAACGGGCTATTAATATCAATTGGTGGCTGTGCTAGGCTATATATATAATATAAAGGCTGTGCTGGGCTATATACAGTGCCTTGTGAAAGTATTTGGCCCCTTTGAACTTTTCAACCTTTTGCCATATTTCAGGCTTCAAATATAAATATATAAATTCTAATTTTTTTGTGGAGAATCAACAAGTGGGACACAATCGTGAAGTGGAACGAAACGTATTTGATATTTTAAACTTCTTTAACAAATAGAAAACTGAAAACTGGGGCGTGCAATATTATTTGGCCCCCTTGAGTTAATACTTTTTGTAGCGCCACCTTTTGCTGCGATTACAGCTGCAAGTCGCTTGGGGTATGTCTCTATCAGTTTTTCACACCGAGAGACTCAAATTCTTGCCCATTCTTCCTTGCAAAACAGCTCGAGCTCAGTGAGGTTGGATGGAGACATTTGTGAACAGCAGTTTTCAGTAGTGATGGGCGAATCCTAAATTACTCGGAATCGCTTGACTCTAGCGAGTCCGAGCCCAGGACTCGCTACTCGTTGCGAGTCTAGCGAGTCCAATGTTAATGAATGGGGAAGCGAGTAATAGCGAGTAGTGTAAGATTTACAACTCGCAGATGTGTCTCGGAAGCTTCAGCCTGAAGCAATCCTAGTTTTGTCATTTATTTGCATTGCTCGTTTACTTTGTAAGTAATCGCTGACTCGCACAGATAAGAGTCCTGTCTCCTCTGTGCTGGCTGCCAGCTCCAGGGTCCTAGAGCCTGCCTGCTGCCTGATGTAGCAGTGCTGAGATTGTTCTCAGTCTGTTCATTCCCTGTGTACAGACATGAATGTCTGTGCACAGAGATGATGTAGCAGAGCTGAGATTGTTCTCAGTCTGCTCATTCCCTGTGCATAGAGATCTATATCTATACACAGGGGATGTAGCAGAGAGGACATCGCGTTTTGTACTGCGTCGGACGGAAGAGGATTTTTTTAATTAAAGATGGAGTCCCTAATGGCTATTTTTTTTTATTTCTAATAAAAAATTTTCTTTGTGTTGTGTTTTTTTTAAAACAATTTAATAGAAATTCATGGCGGTCATGTCTAATATTGGCGTGACCACCATAAATTTCGGGCTTAGGGCCAGCTGATAATACAAAGCTGGCCCTAACCTCTTTATTACCCAGCGTGCCACCGCTACCAGGGCCGCTGGAAGAGCGGGGTTCAGCGTCAGAGGATGGCGCTTCAATGAACGCGCCATCTTCTGGGGCGGCTGCGGGCTGCAATTTGCAGCGGGGGGTGCCCAGAAAGCTTGGGCATCCCTGCGCTGCGGATTCCAGCCCCCAGCTGCTTAGCTGTACCTGGCTAGACATAGAAATTGCGCGGAGCCCCACGCATTTTTTTTAAATTATTTCATGAAATTCTGAGATTCTGACTCTGAGATTCTGACTCTGAGACTCTGACTCTGAAATTCATTAAATAATTTTAAAAAAATGCGTGGGGCTCCGCGCAATTTCTATGTCTAGCCAGGTACAGCTAAGCAGCTGAGGGCTGGAATCCGCAGTGCAGGGATGCCCAAGCTTTCTGGGCACCCCCCGCTGCAAATTGCAGCCCGCAGCCGCCCCAGAAGATGGCGCGTTCATTGAAGCGCCATCCTCTGGCGCTGAACCCCGCTCTTCCAGCGGCCCTGGTGGCGGTAGCACGCTGGGTAATAAAGGGGTTAATACCAGCTTTGTTATACAAGCTGGTATTAAGCCCGAGATTCTTAATGTCAGGCCACGTTTGACCCAGCCACTAAGAATCTCCAATAAAGGGTTAAAAAAACACAGAGAAAATTTTTTATTTGAAATAAAAAAAAAAGCCATTAGGGACTCCATCTTTAATTAAAGAAATCCTCTTCCGTCCGACGTAGTCCAAAACGCGATGTCCTCTCTGCTACATGCACAGGGAATGAGCAGACTGAGAATAATCTCAGCACTGCTACATCATCTCTGTGAGCAGGCAGGTTCTAGGACCCTGGAGCTGCACAGAGAAGACAGCTGGACTCGGCTCGCAAAGAAACAGCAGTTACTTTGCGAGTTTCCCTGCTATCACTGGCACAGTAGCCAGTGATGACTCGCACGAGTCCAATGCAAACAATGGCAATCCTAGTTTTGTCAGCGTTTCTGACAAAACTAGGATTGATATTGATTTGCATTGGACTCGTGCGAGTCATCACTGGGAAACTCGCCGAGTACCGAGTCCTGCGAGTCCCTTACTACTCGCCGAGTAACGAGTCCTAGCGAGTAGATTCGCCCATCCCTAGTTTTCAGCTCTTTCCACAGATTCTCGAATGGATTCGGGTCTGGACTTTGACTTGGACATTCTAACACCTGGATACGTTTATTTTTGAACAGTTCCATTGTAGATTTTGCTTTATGTTTGGGATCATTGTCTTGTTGGAAGATAAATCTCCATCCCAGTCTGAGGTCTTTTGCAGACTCCAACAGGTTTTCTTCCAGAATGGTCTTGTATTTGGCTCCGTCTATCTTCACATAAATTTTAACCATCTTCCCTGTCCCTGCTGAAGAAAAGCAGTCCCAAACCATGATGCTGCCACCACCATGTATGACAGTGGGGATGGTGTTTTGAGGGTGTGTTGCTTTTACGCCAAACATATCGTTTTGCATTGTGGCCAAAAAGTTCGATTTTGGTTTTATCTGACCATCTGACCAGAGCACCTTATTCCACATGTTTGGTGTGTCTCCCAGGTGGCTTATGGCAAACTTCAAGCGAGACTTCTTATGGATATTTTTGAGAAATTGCTTTCTTCTTGCCTCTCTTACATAAAGGCCAGATTTGTGCAGTGTACAATTGATTGTTGTCCTATGGACAGACTCACCCACCTCAGCTGTAGATCTCTGCAGTTCATTCAGAGTAATCATGAGCCTTTTGGCTGCATCTCTAATCAGTCTTCTCCTTGTTCAAGATGAAATTTTAGAGGGATGGCCGGGTCTTGGTAGATTTGTAGTGGTCTGATACTCCTTCAATTTCCATTTCACTTGGACAGTGCTCCTTGAGATGTTTACAACTTGTGAAATATTTTTGTATCCAAATCCAGCTTTAAACTTTGCCACAACAGCATATCAGACCTGCTTGGTGTGTTCCTTGGTCTTCATGATGCTCTCTGCACTTGAAACAGAACCCTGAGACTATCACAGAGCAGGTGCATTTATACGAAGACTTGATTACACACAGGTGGATTCTATTTATCATTACCAATCATTTAGGACAACATTGGATCATTCAGAGATCCTCACTGAACTTCTGGAATGAGTTTACTGCACTGAAAGTAAAGGCGTTGAATAACATTGCACACCCCACTTTTCAGTTTTTTATTTGTTAAAAAAGTTTAAAATCTACTATATAATCGTCTAAGGAATCGTGCGACAGACACAGGCCGCTCATTGGTCGCCGGCAGACTCATTGGAGCGCCGCGTATGCAAAAGACCTGCAAGGCGCGCAAATTAAAAATTTGCGCGCCACGCGGCTCTTATCTAACCCCCCCGCTCCTCCTGTCTCCTGCCTGCACTCCCCCCCACTCCTCCTGCCCCTCTGTGCCCCTCCTGCTCACCTCTGCTCCTCGCGGCCCCCTCGGCTCCCCCGCATCTCCTGCCCAGTGCCGTACCGTCTATGCGGCAACAGGCAGAGGGAGCAGCTGTGCAGAAGGGGACTGCGCTATCCCCACACAGCCGCTTCCTGCCTGCTAGGCGCCTTCATAACACCGCAGAAAGGGATCCTTCATCTCCCTGCATCATCTGTGGCCCTACAGAAGGAGAATTTGCACCCAAGTCACTACAACTGAGGAGCCAGGTCGGTCTTTCAACCAGCACTGCGCTGCCAGCTCTAAAGCCTCACCCGCTCCCCTCGGACTCGAAGCCTCCATCCCCCTGCACCCCGGAGGTCCGAGCAGTGCCGGTGCCATCATTGGACCTACAGGTGGTGTCACGACTGACAATAACTTTAATCCCTGTAAATATTCCACTTTTTATTTTGTCACCAGGGGCATGGACTCGGGCACTGACCACCTGTGACATCCCTGTGCCTGTACAACCGAGATCTGAGTACTCCAATCCCTTGGGACAGAGACAAAATCCTGGCTTCACGAACAGGATTCCGTGCCTGGTGTAGCCGGGTACTGTGTGCTGTGTATAGACTGTGTTTTGTGAACTGTTAATCTGGGCCGCCATTGCTGCGCCACAGAGCAGAAGGAAAGGGGCATTACAATGCAAGGGCATGACGATAGGCCCCACCCCACGCTCTGACGAGAACAGCCGAGTGCAGCGGCCTGATCAGGAAATTCCTGAGGTGCTCTACTCCCCGCCTGCGGAGCTGACTACATACTTTCATTTTTCAGAGACTGGCAATGATTCACTAGGGGGCAGCGAAGATGAGTGCCCCAGATGCAAACAACGCAGTTGCCCCTCATGTAAACCACTACAGCTCTAGTGGACAGCCCATCTGTCGCAAGTGCAACAAGGAAGGGCATATCTACCGGTTCTGCCCTATGCAGGCTCATCCAATTGGCTGTGCAGGTACGTGGGAGATCGTCCGTACCTGTCCATCATCATAGACGGCATCGCTACCACTGCCTTGGTACACACTGGATCCCAGGTGACCACCATCCCGAGTATCCTTTACAAACGGTTCTGGTCTGAACTCGAACTTGACCCTCCCATCCTTAACTTGAATATTATTGCTACTAATGATTTGCCTGTCAATATAGAAGGGCATCGGGAGGTAACCGTAAAGGTGGGGAGGGTGGAATTAAAGAATCAAGGAGTCATTATGGTTGCGACTAATCCTAATGAGAGGAATCCTCATGTGATACTTGATACACATATAATGGTTAATTGTCTGGATGAAGTGCTGTTTTTGCTTCAACAGAGTGCAGACACTTCTACACCAGGAGAGAGGAGGGTTCTTCAGAGGGAGATCCGAGCCCTCGTGTACCAGTAACGGGTAGCACTATCAAATGGTGAAATTGTTAGCGTACGTGTAATAGACCCAATTCCTGTTGTAGTACCACCAAGAAGTGAAATGATGATCTGGTGTTGGACAGCAGTAGGCCTCAGAGAGCAGGACTACCAGGCGGTAGTGGAGCCAGTGATGTCTGAAAGTAGTCCTCCACTACTGACAGCCAGGGGGTGGTTGATGTACTCAAAGGAAGGGTACCTGTACGCATACTAAACTATGGTGATGATGAAATCAAATTACCAAGGTATTCCACTGTTGCTAAGTTGTACCATGTAGATAACAACTCTATACATGTAGCAGAATCTCTGACTCAATCAGTATCAGATGAACCTCACAACTCCAAAAAGCAGTTAGAGAATTAGTGTCAAGAGCTCCATGTAGGAATTAATCACATACCTTCTCACCAGAAACACAAAGTTTATCAGATAGTTCAAGAGTATAAACAGGTGTCTAGCAAGCATCCACTTGTTTTTGGGAAGATAAAGGGGGTACACCATCACATACCCACAGGAAACTATCCACCCATTAAAGAGCGATACAGGCCTATACCACCAGCACACTACCAGCGAACTAAAGAAATGTTGCAGGACATGAAGGACACAGGGATTATCAGAGATAGTTGTATTCCCTGGGCAGCTCCACTGGTCCTGGTTAAAAAGAAAGATGGTAGTAGGAGGATGTGTGTGGATTATAGGCAAATTAATCGAGTAACACACAAAAATGCTTACCTGTTACCCTGTACAGAAGAGTCATTTGCTGCATTGAAGTCTGCTAATTATTTCTCAACCCTAGATCTTACTAGTGGGTACTGGTAGTTCTCCGTTGCAGAAGAAGACCATGAGAAGAAAGCCTTCACAACACTGATGGGACTATGCAAGTTCAAAAGCATGCCATTCGGGCTATGTGACGTGCCAGGAACATTCCAGAGACTGATGAAATGTTGCCTAGGCCACAGATATCTTGAGAACATACTACTCTACCTGGACGATGTCATAGTGTATTCAAAGGTCACCTGCTGAAAGGTCAAAGGTCACCTGCTGAAACCCAAAGTCCAGTACCTTGGGCATGTAGTCAGTGCAGAAGGAGTAGCACCAGATCCGGACAAGGTCACAGTAGGGATGAGCAAGTATACTCGTTACTATTCAGTACTCGACGAATTATAATGTACTTGGGCTACTCAGGCAGCACGGTGGCTCAAGTGGTTAGCACTGCAGCATTTGCAGCACTGGGGTCTTGAGGTCCTGGGTTCAATTCCCACCAAGGACACTAAAGGACAACATCTGCAAGGAGTTTGCATGTTCTCCCTGTGTTTGCATGGGTTTCCTCCGGGCACTCTGGTCCCCTGCCTCATTGTAAAGACATACTGATAGGATATTTAGATTGTGAGCTCCAAGAGAGACAGCATTAGTCATGTATGTAATATGCTATGGAATTAATAGCGCTATATAAATGAATAAATATTATATAATTATATTATTATACTTGTTACTCTGCAAGTTATCTTGCGATTACTTGCTAAGTAACGAGTACAATATAAGTCAATGGGAAATGCGAGTAATTCCTTAGCTGCTGGATCCTATAAAGAGGTCTGACGGCAGAGGAAAAGGCTGCAATGGCCCACATGATTGTTTAAAAGCTGGCGGTAAAAAGACGCTGGGTTTTAAAGAATCATTAAGCCCTCTACTCGCTTCCCCGCCGCCTGACCGCCCGATCCTCCACTACCCCCGCCGCCTCCCCACCCAACTGGGTTGGCATGAGAGGTTACATTGTGATATGGTGTAGAAATTGTGGACCATGTCACCTGAGAAGAAAAGACCAGCAAATCCAAAAAGCACCAATACAACCAATTGTTTCCAAGAAACATCTTGAAATAGTAGCCTTGGATCATGTAAAGCTGACACCTAGCAGAACAGGCTAGACTTATGCTCTTACCATGGTTGACCACTACTTTAGATTCTTAGTAGTAGTGCCTGTTAAAGATTTAACTGCAGAAGTAGCAGCAAAGACATTCCAGACCTATTTGTGTCGACCACACGGATATCCAGATCAAGTGCTAACAGATCAATTGTTTCAAGAATTCCTAGGATTGTATGGTTGTAAGAAACTCAGAACTACACCTTACCATCCCCAAACAAATGGACTTTGTGAGAAAATGAACAACATTGTCATCGATATGTTGAAAATAGGGATGGGCGAATCTACTCGCTAGGACTCGTTCCTCGGCGAGTAGTAAGGGACTCGCAGGACTCGGTACTCTGCGAGTTTCCCAGCGTTTACTCGCACGAGTCCAATGCAAATCAATGGCAAACGCTGACAAAACTAGGATTGCCATTGTCTTGCATTAGACTCGGCTACTGTGCCAGTGATAGCAGGGAAACTCGCAAAGTAACTGCTGTTACATTGCGAGCCAAGTCCGGCTGTCTTCTCTGTGTGCTGGCTGCCGCAGCTCCAGGGTCCTAGAGCCCGCCTGCTCACAGAGATGATGTAGCAGAGCTGAGATTGTTCTCAGTCTGCTCATTCCCTGTGCATAGACATCTATATCTATGCACAGGGGATGTAGCAGAGAGGACATCGCGTTTTGGACTGCGTCGGACAGAAGAGGATTTTTTTAATTAAAGATGGAGTCCCTAATGGCTTTTTTTTTTATTTCTAATAAAAAATTTTCTCTGTGTTGTGTTTTTTTTAAAACAATTTAATAGAAATTCATGGTGGTCATGTCTAATATTGGCGTGACCGCCATAAATTTCGGGCTTAGGGCCAGCTGACAATACAAAGCTGGCCCTAACCTCTTTATTACCCAGCGTTCCACCGCCACCAGGGCCGCTGGAAGAGCGGGGTTCAGCGCCAGAGGATGGCGCTTCAATAAACGCGCCATCTTCTGGGGCGGCTGCGGGCTGCAATTTGCAGCGGGGGGTGCCCAGAAAGCTTGGGCATCCCTGCGCTGCGGATTCCAGCCCCCAGCGCTTAGCTGTACCTGGCTAGACATAGAAATTGCGCGGAGCCCCATGCATTTTTTTTTATTATTTCATGAAATTCATGAAATAATTAAAAAAAAGGCCTCCCCTATATTCTTGTGTCCGGCCAGGTACAAATAGGCACCTGGGGGTTGATGGCAGCCCGTCGCTGCCTGCTGGATCCGGCTGGTTCCAGAAATTTATGGCGGTCACGCCAATATTTAGACATGACCGCCATGAATTTCTATTAAATTGTTTTAAAAAAAACACAACACAGAGAAAATTTTTTATTAGATATAAAAAAAAAAGCCATTAGGGACTCCATCTTTAATTAAAAAAATCCTCTTCTGTCCGACGCAGTCCAAAACGCAATGTCCTCTCTGCTCATCCCTGTGCATAGATATAGATGTCTATGCACAGGGAATGAGCAGACTGAGAACAATCTCAGCTCTGCTACATCAGGCAGCAGGCGGGCTCTAGGACCCTGGAGCTGCGGCAGCCAGCACACAGAGCAGACAGGACTCTTATCTGTGCGAGTTTCCCAGCGATTACTTGCAAAGTATACGAGTCCAATGCAAATCAATGGCAAAACTAGGATTGCTTCAGGCTGAAGCTTCCGAGACACATCTGTGATTTTTAAATCGCACACTACTCGCTATTACTCGCTTCCCCATTCATTAACATTGGACTCGCTAGACTCGCAACGAGTAGCAAGTCCCAGGCTCGGACTCGCTAGAGTCAAGCGATTCCGAGTAATTTAGGATTCGCCCATCACTATTGAAAACATTACCACTTGAAGAAAGAAATCAGTGGGCAGAAAAACTACCTGATTTAGTGGATATCTACAATCACATACCTGTAAGTTCTACTAACTACACACCAGCATATTTGATGCAAGGAAGACCTGGAAAACTGCCAGTTGACTTCGAGATGGGAATTGTAAAACCAAACCAAGATACTTCCGATGAAGATTGGGACTCTACCTGTCAGCAGCAGAACAAGAAAATACAAGACAGTGTGGAAAAGAACTTAGAACAAGTCAGAAACAAACAAGAGAAAAACTATAAGAAACATACGCCAGCTGAACCCTTGATACCTGGTGAAATTGTTCTCAAAAGAACCTCATAAACTAGATGATCAGTGGGAAGCTGAACCCTACATTGTCCTTCAATCTAATTTTAATAATAGCAAAACTTGCGCAATAAGCCGTGATGAATGAAGAACATCATCAACAGTTTCAAGAGATCACCTCAAGAAATGTCCAGAACAGCTGAAACCACAAGAAGAAGTAAACTAGTATTCAACACCAGTTGAGGAGAAAAGAGAGAAAGTCATCCACACTGTATTAGGAGACGTCCCAGAATATTAGCCTCAATGTAATGGAGTCGTCATAGTATCAGTACTTTCCTTTTATCAACCTGTTGAAAAACAAGTTTAAATACCAGAAGAACCAAGAAGAGTAGAAGAACCCGTTCAAGTACAAGAAGTACAGCCTGTTGTACCGGAACCAGAGATTTCTACAATCGGTGAACTTGCCAGTCCACTAGAAAGGCTACGTCAATACTACGGTATGTCAGAATCACGTAGGTCTAACAGACTAGGGAATAGTGCATGTACAGCACCAGACGTAGACACTAGTGACACACCAGTACTACGCAGATCAACCCATGGTAACTTTGGTCAGCCACCACTCAGATACAGAGAGTGAAGTGTAGAGTGTCAAGAGAGTAAATGTAAATAGTGAGTTGTGCATAAAAATGTGAATAGTAGTGTATAGAAGGGTGAAGGAATTGGGCACAACCCCATGTATATTAAGTTGGGAACAGAAAGTGCCTGGGGCGGTGAGAAGATAAGACCAGGCCTCCTAACTAGAAACACCCGTAGGGAAATTGTGTGTAAAGTGTGTTAAATGTTTTAAGCCTACAGAGACTCTACTGTACAGACTTTACTCTTTTTTCCTGAATTGTCCCTTTGGTTAAACATGGACCATAGCCACAGGACTAGTGGTGGCAAAACAACTCTTTTCTTTTACAGCCTGCGGCAGATGGACTAGCACCTTAAGGACTGCTTTTTCATATTTTTACCCGTTTAACAGTTGTTTTTATACAGTTTTGAATATTGAGACTTTGTAAATACTTGTTATTATTATTGTGTGCTATGTAACAAAAACTTTACTCTGTACGGGAGTACTGAAGGTAACTAGGGGGGAATGTGGCACCCTGTGCCAGGTAAAGCCACAGAACCAACTAGTTCACTAAGGGATTTCTACATCTGGTACAGTGCACCACCAGAGCCAGTGTGAGGTCCAGAGATAGTGAGGATGAAAGGCAGATGCGAGGAACACTACAGTGGGGGCAAAGGAGCAATCCCGGCTCACCACAGGAGAACACCGGTCACTGGAGTCTGAGTCTGCAAGGTAAAGAGGTTAGCCCAGCAAAGAATCCCAGTATACCATGGAGGCGTAGCTTTCTGGACACCCGCAGCACCCACATTTGAGAGCCAGGAGCAGCAGGAGAGATAGCGGTAGCCAAGCGAGAGCCCTCAGTGCAGCAACACGGGTATGGAGGAGCAGGAAAGGTCAGGCTTGGTTTCATACACGCCAGACTCAAGACAAGGGAGCATGACAAGGAGGCCTATACCTCACTCGGTGTGGAAATCCCAAAGTGCACTCTTCAACCATGAATGTGTACCTGGATCACCATCAGTAAAAGGTACAGAAAAGACTTTATTGTGTGTGTCTCGCTTCTTCAACCTGTCCCACATCACAATGACTATGCTGCCCCATTCCTACCATGCTGCCCTATTCCACCATCATACCTTACAGCCTCGGGGACCACGCTCTACCTAGAGAGACACAACAACTTGCTGCCGCCCATCACCCCGGAGATCCCAGCAGTTCTGGTGCCATCATTGGAGGGCTGGATCCTGGAGCTGCAAAACAACACCCCCTGGTGACTAAAGAATATGACCCCTGCTAATTATAATCAATAATGAGTAAGTATTAAAATGTTTTTCTCCACTTTCACAGGATGCTTTTAGGAGACAAAAGGAGTGTGAGATTAGTGATAGGATGGTGCAGGGACATGTTTTGATAGCTTAGGAAGCGTTTTGGAGGTGACAGAATCCCTTTAATGCAAAGTGTCTTTGCTACTAGTTCTAAACAAATCGTCTGCAACGTTTTTGAGTGCTTTTTCAAAAACGCTTGTGTTTTTTTAACATGGGTCCCTATGGGAAATGCATGCATTAACGCATGGTACATATGGTAAGCAAACGTTAACTGAGGCAAAAAAAATGCTCAATACCATGAAAATGGCCAGTGTTAAAAACGCAGCCTTTACTGCATCCTGTAAATGGATGCAAACTCCTAAGGCTAGGGTCACATCTGCATTTTTTTTTTAAATCCTGATCGGGTTTTGAGCTTTCAAAAAGCTTAAAACCGGAGCAGAAAACGCTCCTCATAGGAGCCCATTATGGTAACCGGATTGCTTTACGGTTGTCGTATAGTTTGTTCTGTTATCACTGTAAAAAAAGATTAAATATTAATAATAATTGTGGGCAACATGTCTCTAGGGGGTGCCCAGCCCCCCTAGAGGCATGCTGCCCACTCAGGACGGCATGTCATGGGTTAATATACCCTGTACAGCAAGCCGGCTATTGTTGGCTTTGTACATTTTTCTCAATGAAGCCGCGGCTCCCCTGTCAGCTATGCACATACTATACGCAATGTACGTATAGTGTGTGCCGCTGTCCGAGTCCTGTAGACATTTACAGTAGATCTATGGGGGTGCGTTGCCCATAGATCTAATGTAAATGCCTGCAGGACCTTGGACAACGCACATACTATACATACATTACGTATAGTATGTGCACAGCTGACAGGGGAGCAGCGGCTTCATTGAGAAAAATGTACAGAGCCGACAATAGCCGTCTTACTGTACAGGGTATATTAACCATGATATGTTGTCCTGAGTGGGCAGCATGTCTCTAGGAGGGGTGACACCCCCTAGAGACATGTTCCCACAATTATTATAAATATTTAATCTTTTATTACAGATTTAACAGTTTGCTCATCCCTGCGCAGCAGGGATGAGCAAACTGTACGGTAACCGCATTGCTCCGGATTACACATCTGGAGCAATCCAGTTACCGGATTGCGGTTGCCTGCACACATTTTCCATTAAAAATGTGTGTGAAGGCAATTGCATTCACCGCATCTTGATCTGCATGTGGTGAACGCAATTGCCCTAACAAATGTGACCCTAGCCTAAGTATGACTCTAGCCTAATTTGGAAAATGTAATGGAACTAAACACAGACAAGAACCCTATGGCTAGAGTCAGACTTAGGAGCTTGCATCCATTGGAAGGTTGTATTAAAGGGCCATTTTTTCCCCTTGCCATTTTCATGGCATGTATGTTCATTTTTAGCATATGTGTTAATGCATGGTACATATATGTACCATGCGCTAACGCATGCATTTATCATAAACTCTTAAAAAACACATGTGTTTTTGCAAAAGCACCAAAAAACGTTGCCTACTGTGTTTTTTGGAGCACTTGCAAAAACGCATAGCGTCAAATGCATTGCACTTTTGCATTGCGTTTTTTGCATTGGAGTCTATGGATGCATTAACGCATGCGTTTTTCAACATTTGCACATGAAAATAGCGCATGCATTTAGCAAATGCATGACAAAGTGTGACCCCAGCCTATGTCTAGTAAGGCTAGGGTCACATTTGCGTTATGACCCTAACCTAGCGCATTCGCTTAAAACTTAGAAATTTCGCCTGCAGCGCATAGCGTTAACACTATGCGCTGCCAGACAATGCAGCCCATAGTAACCTGCTGTTTACCTTGCCAACCAGCCACACACAAAGCTGCAGGGAGTGCGCCTTACAACAACGAACAGGAAACGCTGCAGACAGCGTTTCCTGTGTGCTCAGCTAATGCTCACTTCCTGCAGCTTTGTGTGTGGCTAATTGGCAGGTAAACAGCGGGTTACTATGGGATACATTCTCTGGCAGCGCATTGTGTTAACGCTATCATTACAGAGAAAAGTTCTAAGTTTTAAGCGCCTTCTGTTAGGCTGGGGTCACAACGCAAATGTGGCCCTATCCTAAGTGTACTATGCACACACACATACATACACACATGTACAACCATGTAAACACACACATACACACAGATATTTTATATAATGCAGAAATAATGCATTCTACCAGAGAATGAGTGACTTCCATTCTGAATACATAGTGTTAAGAAAGAAATGTAGCTCTTAATAAACTTAGGAGTTTGAATGTAAATAAACAATATTTTAATATATAGCAAAACATTGAAGAACATATGCAAATATAATTCAGTAAAAACTTGCTTTGCAAAAGTGGTTTTCTGAGCAACCAAGTTCCATCATGTACTGTTTGGAACATTCATATGTCTGAGCTATCTGTTTAGTTTAGGGATCATTGCTTCCTATTTCAAGCTCCATTAGTCTAGGTTCACTGATAGGTTATGGGAGCTTAGCTTAGACATAGGTTGAAGCAACAATGTGTCTGAAATCTTAGTAATATGGAAGACATTATACAAAGATAATGTATCTCAAACAAAATCTTGAAAACTAATATCAGTCATTCCATTGAAAATTTCCATTTTGTGAATTGTTGTCATCAAGTGTGATGCTAAAAAGCACCTTGTGCTTTGCAGTTGCTCTTTATGGTCATAAAGACTAAGGCTAGGGTCACACTTGAGAGTTTGCATCTGTTTGAAGGATGCGTTACAGGATGCCTTATTTTTGGTAGCGAATTGATGCATTTTATGCCATGTTTTGGTGCCTAAAAAAACGCATGCATTAATGCATGGTATACATATGTGCATATACATGCTTTTTCCTCATGTGTTAACACATAGGCAACCTTTTTGGATAATTTTTGACTTTTTTGTTTTTGACTAGCCACGCCACTCAGCCAATAAAAAGCCCTGGTCATTGGGGGGTGTTGTCATTAGCCATTTTGTGTGTCATTTGTGGATCTGCGGGCATCATGGATGACACACTGTTCGTGGAGCTTCGCTACCTCGTGTTATGTGGGCGGCAGTTGTGACATGCCAGTCGTAGTAGGCTGTGGGTCCATGAAGTCAACTTGCTGAGACCCCAATATGGATCATTCCATGTCCTATACCAGCAGTTGAGAGCATTCTCAGTGAAATTTCAGAGGTTCCTGAGGATGTCAATCTCAACATTTGACGTTCTCCTTTTCCTGGTTAAAGAAGTCATCTGTCACCAGGATACAAGGTGCTGGCCTGCCATATCCCCAGCAGAAAGACTGTTAGTGACCCTGAGGTAAGTGTGGTTGCCCATTTCATTTTTTACCAGCACACACCGTACACATGTTATGTCTCCATGCCTCAACAGTACGTCATGTCAAGTCTGTGTGTTCATTGCTAACTTTGGGTCCATTATCATTGCAGGTAATTGGCGACTGGGAAAAGCTGTGCCTCACTACAATACCAGTTGAGGATTGGGCGCTCCACCATCTGTGGCATTGTGCCGGAGACCTGTGAGGCGATATGGGCAAAATTGCAGCCCCATGTCTTGCCACCACCAACCCCCGAAATGTGGCTGCAAAATGTCAACCGTTTTGCCCTGGTGGCTCAGTTGCCCAACTGCATAGGTGCCCTGGATGGCAAGCACATATGGATATGCAAGCCACCAAATAGTGGCACCAAGTTCTATAACTATAAGAAGTTTTTTTCTATTGTTTAAATGGCCATTGCCGATGCCCAAGGGAGATTTGTTGCTTTCGACATTGGAGCATATGGCTGCACAAACGACTCTCATGCCTTTAAAGACAGGAACATGGGGAAAGCCCTATATCACAACAGTTCAATATTCCACCACCATGCCCTTTACCTGGCAAAACGGCGCACAATCTCCCCTATGCGCTTGTAGCAGATGAGTCTTTCCAGCTCTCTATTAACCTCATAAACCTTATGCCAGCAGCACCATTACCTAGACCTGACATAACTTAAATACCCGGTTAAGTCAGGCACGCCAATATCTGGGGTGTGCGTTTTGGATTTTGTGCTCCTCTCATGCATTCAATTGCACCCCCACAACGTGGATAGTGTTGTAAAGGCATGCGTGTGCTTACATAACTTTGTCTGCCGGCATGACCCCCTCATAGTGGACCCCTATGAATGGGATTCAACCCTGATTGAGCTCCAAGATGCCATTGTCCATTCTTCTGTGGCTGCCGTGGAAGTGCGGAATCGCTTCGCCGAATGCTTCATGACTGATGGTCAGATACTCAGGATTGCTGCGCATATTTGATTGTCCTGGGTCCTTATTTGGCATTATTAGTCCATGTTCATGTTCTTGTAAATTTGTTTTTGTATTTTTAACACACGGTTTGTGTATCTTTTTGTTTACTAAAACTTTACCACAACCATTGTTGTATGTGTTTTTTAAGCCAAAAAAGTATTGGTCTTTCCACTTTATGTTATGTTACACCAAAAAACAGATCCTGTCACCTCCAAAAAGCCTCCTAAGCTAGCAAAACATTCCCTGCAGCATCCTATCACTAATCTCACACTCCTTTTGTTTCCTAAAAGCATCCTGTGATAGTGCATAAAAACGTTTTAATACTTACTCATTAGTGATTATAATTAGCAGGGGCTATATTCTCCATTTTAGTCATCCCCGGGTCCTGGTGCTGTTTTGCAGTGCAGAGCTACCTCGGACACAGCAGCACAGACAGAGAGAGAGGGTGGATCCTGGAGCTGCAAACAACATGCCCTGGTGACTAAAGAATATAGCCCCTGCTAATTATAATCACTAATGAGTAAATATTAAAACGTTTTTATGCACTTTCACAGGATGTTTTTATGAGACAAAAGAAGTGTGAGATTAGTGATAGGATGGTGCAGGAACATGTTTTGCTAGCTTAGGATGCATTTTGGAAATGACAGGATCCCTTTAAAGGCTTAATGTTGAAAATACACACACATACAGCAAAGTACGGGTATCTGCCCATGCTACTGTTCAAGATGTCCTCATAGGCCTGTGTGGATGTGTGTGATGAGTAGCCTTGTGGTGATGGCGTATCATGCATATATGTTTGCCATGTTAGCGTAAATTACCTCGCTTGCTTGTGTTTATTATCAGCAATGTAATGTTTGGCCCTGGACTATTAATATCTCCCAAAACATGCAGGGTATATATTGCCCGCATACAGATAACATGGTTTCAATGGTCCCAGCACCATGTGACTCATCAATGAGTTTACATCTGACTTCTTCCAAAGGCAATTATGGCTTGCCGTATTATCAATCCATGTGTCCTTGGTATATTCCCCATGCCTCACCAACAATCACATTTCCGAGTTGATGGTCATGCGAGCATATATATAGTGGCCACACAAATGTCACACAGCTTGGTCACACACAAAGTGACCCCTGTAATGTATGTCAGCAAGCTTGCATTTGGTATGTATGCCATGTATGTTGACGGTGGTCATTTTGCCCCAGACACGCCTTAACACTACATTTGGATGGTGTGCAATTCACAAGCAGTGTGCACCTTATGTGGCAGAGATAAATGGCACAAGGATTAGATGACCTTGGTAGACAATTAGTCGTGCAGACAAAACATAAACACAGATTTGAAACTAATAACAGCATGTTTAAGGCTAGGGTCACACTTAGAGGGACTTTCATTATATGAGAAGCCGGAAAAGGCGATCTTTTGTTGCATCTGCAGAGACTGTGCTAGTGCTGCAGGTGGCGGTACAGGCGATATGACAAAAATCGCGGCATATCACCTGTACCGCCCCCTTGCAGCAAGCACAGTCTCTGCTCTATACACACCCATATGGGCATGCATAATTGACACGCCGCCGGCGGGGAGATGCACAAAAGACCGCCTTCTGTTTCATATAATGAGAAGCTGCAGAAGAACAGGTAATATAAGAACTTGTATAAACTTTCAAATAGAGCTTTAGGGACAGAAAGGAATTGATAGAATAGGATTATCATGGTGCAGGCACAGGTTAAAAGAGCCTAAGGGCTCATTTTTAGAGGTCAGGTTCCCTTTAAGGGGAACTTTGTCTAATCTGTGTGATTAGGCAACGTTAATTGTACTAATGGTTGTAGCTGCTAGTAAGCCTTGAGGGGGATTACCGTGTGTTATCCCACCTGAAAAGATACCAATTATATGTTGAATTGGGTCCTAGCGCTATCAGAAACCCTTAATCAATGGCTGTACAATAACCATACCAAGTTATGCTGATTAACCGTTATTCTGGATGTTTTTCAAAGGATATATCTAACGTAATAAAATTGTATACAAATATATAAAAAATATACAAAATATAAAAAACAATATAAAAATAGTTGCTTCTATTTTAAAACATGGTGGTTTAGGTGCCAGTTAATTGCACACCTCACAGTTCATTGTAGTTCTATGCCTGGACCTTTAGATAGGATCCCAATCTTTGGTGGACACGTGTCCCCTTTTAGATGTCTGTGGGGTCCTAGAAAGATACAGTGTGTTAGTTAAAACTTGGTATGGTTATTGTACAGCCATTGATTAAGGGTTTCTGATAGCGCTGGGCCCAATTCAACATATAAAAATGATTGCAATAACATAACACGTGGACTTAAGTAGGCACACACATGTCCCAACAGTAACACATGCAA
The DNA here is from genome assembly GCA_033576535.1 of Allobates femoralis. NCBI lineage: Eukaryota > Metazoa > Chordata > Amphibia > Anura > Aromobatidae > Allobates > Allobates femoralis. The sequence continues at coordinate 548,827,182 of JARQOC010000002.1, read as the reverse complement.
ACTCACCATGTTTTCAGTCAGTAAACTGGCACTTTCTAATGCAAGAATTTTGTGGGCTGATTCCAAAGGGTTAACGGACAATAGGTAATGTATATAAAGGAAAAAACTTATAGGTTGAATGAGTTATCAGCCCAATGTCTGGTACAAAATTACTTTATTGTTAAATACATAAATCTATACACAACATATTATTTAAATATTGACAAGATGCCATGAAAAGTATCCCTGAAGAACCCATAGAACCACATATAAGAAATTTATTTAAATTTTACAAAACAGCACGAACAAACTGATTGTATATCAAACAACATATGACCTCAGAAACAATGTAAACAGATCCTCTTTGGTTCCCCTTACCAACAAAGAGTACATGAGGTAGAGATAGGACTATGGTCACACTACCGTTAAAAGCACCTTTTAACGGTGCTGCGCTAAAGACTAAAAGGTGCTATTAACAGTAGTGAGACCCTACACAAAGAGACACAAAGGCAACGATAAAAGGCTCTAGTGTCAGTTACTTTAAAACGCGATGAAGCTGGTGGTAAAAATAAGGGAGGTGGGGGAGAGAGAGGTGAGGGAGGGGGGCACCTTATCTAGTTGATTAAAATTTCATGTGTAATATACCCGAACTGTGAAAAAAATTTTGTACTTAACACACAGTGAAAATCTTTTTCATAGAATACACAGTGGAACAAAAGACGTGCCAAATAGTGTGCGATGATTAACATACCACTAACAAATTTTTGTTTTAAGTGATAAAGTGCTGTAGAAAATAGTTCTTTTAGAAAGTAGTGTGACTGGAATGGAGTGTGAAGTATAAATAACAATAAAAAGTAGGAAAACCAAGTGAAATGTGAAACACCAGATACATTATATACCCAAAAAACGTTTTTCAGAGAGAGATAAAAAAGTGCAGTATAATGGTATATACGATATCTCAGCACTGCACATTATAGATTGTATTTTTCTGAAGTGTAAACAAGTGGGTAAACAATTACCCTGTTCTACAAGTTATATAACAATGTACCTTTTGGGTATAAAGTGAATCTAAGGCTAGGGTCACACTTTGCATGAGTTTTTTTAGTGCCTTAAAAAACCATGCGTTTCTATATGCTTTTTTCATTTCAGCATGCGTTTTTTAAGGTGTCTTGGCGGGAAATATGAATCGTGCGGCATTCAAAACCCCCGCAAGCCATGCTACGCTTCACTGATTGGTCGTCGCCGGCGGCGACCAATCAGCGAAGCGTGTTTTAAAACACGCGCCAAGTGCGCTGATTGGTCGTCGCAGCTGGCGGCAACCAATCAGCGAAGCGGAGCACGGC
>JARQOC010000002.1:548755315-548825760 GCA_033576535.1 Allobates femoralis | reverse complement strand
TCCACTTCTGAAAGGTCTGAATCAGGCATTTGTGTATGAAACACATAAATACACTTATATTACATGTATTTTGTGTGTTGCCTTGCAACATACATAATTACAAGACATAACAGACATGTGTCCATAAGTTCAGTGTGCATATGTAGCATACACAGGTCAGGTGACCTATGATATCAGTGATTTTTAATTGAAAACAGCCAAAATACAAAAACGCATGTGTTAACGCATGGCTATATATGTGTAATGTGTTAACGCATGCGTCGTCCATTGATTCCCATGTTAAAAAACGCATGCATTTTTGCAAAAACACCAAAAAATGCTGCAGACCACATTTCTAGGTGCACTAACAAAAACGCATAGCATCAAAAGCATTGCACTTTTGCATTGCGTTTTTTGCATTGGAGCCTAAGGGTGCGTTAACACATGGTGCTATGTTGATTCTTAGGCCAGAGGGTATTATCCTATTTCTAATATAGGACGGAACAAAGGTAAATATAAATATGATACCCCAAAAATCTCTCCCCTGCGTACCCTGTAAGATAGTAAATAAATAGACCATTATGTTGTACTTTGTAGATGGAAATGCTTCTCACCTCTCAAATCCAATCCAAAAATATAAGGCAAAGTCCAAAAAGAATCCCTAAGAGTACCCAAAGTGAAACCAGCCCCTCCTCATTGATCCAAAAGGATGTTAAGGAGGTAATATGTATATGCGCATGATTACTATACCATGCTATTTATCTATATAATAAAAGTAAACCACTCTCACAATGAGGTCACCAGGTGGGCAAGACGATCCAATATCTAGATGAAAAATATGATCCAGATACATGACAAAAAGTCCCTTAGTCTGGAATATGTGTCCGCTATATATAATGTTAGTGATAACTGTTAAAATATGCCTCTGTTCCTTAAAACCTCCAGATCTATTGTATGTGGGATCTAATCACGAAATTAATACCCCTAATAACTACTGCCTCAATTGCTGGTGAACACCACCCACCTAAAACACTCCCCGGATCACTAAGGGAAATATTGCAGTGTTTACATGGGGTAGAGGACATGTGCGCGTGCGCGTTACTGGCTCCCGCCCACCTTGTGACACACACGGAGCTGGAGGAGAGACGCGTTGCTAAGGAGGGAGGCGGGCGCACGCGCAATAGAGAATCGTGCGTTCCAGCTGGAACGCACGCGCTACGCACATGTCCATTGAACGCTGGGAGGGGACACACAGACTGTGAGTGGGGCGGTACTATATTAACCCTGCAGACGCGCGGCGGTTCACATCTAACACTGAGGGTGGAGATGCTGACCGCGCAACAGACGCTTATCTAAGGCTGAACACCAGGCTGTGTTTCCCCACAGGAGAGGTAATTGGAAACATGGGAGGACGGAACAAAGGTTAGAAAATCTATATGAGTAAAATAACAGGTTATCTATGTGTTGTCCACAGAGGTGGTATCTAAGTGATTACAACACATAGAAGGACACAGGAGACAATTGTTCTCACAGCATCTAATAGTGAGACTGTCTACATCTAATAGAGGACACAATATCCAGACAAGGTACTCCTATTCTAATTTACTAACTAGAATCTAACTTAACATGTATGAAAATATACTATACGTATGTATATGTATTTCAGGACCACAGAATTTACAACCTTAGGGGTCCGGAAGATAGGGGAACCTTGAAACATCTGGAGGGTATGTTTTATTAATTTAAAAACATACATAAGGCTAATGAATTCCTCCTTCTCTTTCCCCTGTTTATTCCCACACGGTTGTCTTATATCTCCACTTATATATATACACGTATATATGTATATACATATATATATATATATATATATGTGAAAAAACCCTCTTCCATTCCTCCCTCTTTGTAGAGCTACTTGTATAAAACACAACAAGAGCCAAAGTGACTATCTGGTCCTGGAAAAGTGAACTGTGTGACATCATAGGTATTTCAACCAATACCCACTGTTGTATATCTCATACACCAACACAGTGGTGAATATGGATAGTTGAATATATTCACTTCTTCTTAATGGTGGAGGGTCTTAGGACAAAAAATACCTAACCTAAACTTTTAGTGGGGGTTTCTCTCATTATGACAACCATGGCTCTTTCATATATTTTCAGAAAGAAATCCCTGTGGACGTGAGGTTCCCATATACACATATAGGATCTTTATAATCTTCATCTGAGATAAGGAAGTCAACCTGGGACCAGATCTCACAAATTGGGCTACCTGAGTATCATAAGGAGCCCAACCATCATCTGATGTATTTCTATATCAAATATCTTGATGCATGAGCCCCTGAAGAGCCTTTATACTATAAGAAAGGCGAAACGCGTCGGGCAGGAATAGGACCATAACTCATGGCCACATATATATATACATCATCATTGTATTAGTTGGATGTGAAATGTATGATTACAGATTACATGACTTAGGAGACCTGACAGAAAAATACGTATAAGGACTCCGGCTGTAATGTATTAAACAGTGACTGAAAAGTGACAGACAGACTAATACCTATATGGCTTAAGCCTGGAGCTCATACATCCAGACAAACCGATAGGTATTATATGGGACCTCAGCACTGTTTAGGTGACACATAGAATCACCATTTCTCCTTCAATACAATTGAATTTGTGTGTTCTCGGGTGTGGGGGAGGGTTTATTTGTATGTCAAGCACTAACACTGTAACACGGTCCACACTGGACAATTTTAAAACACAATAAAACTATCTAATAAGAGATAATCCTGTACATTCACACTGTGCATTTTTGCATCTCTATTTTGGATCCATTTTTTGCAGTGCACTGCACAAAACGGAACACTGAAATGAATTCCCAGCAAGGTCTATGGCTAGGGTCAGACCTGCGTCTGCCCGTAGCCTGGTGGATGCACTGCAAAGTTAGAAATTTGCAGGCTGAGCGCATAGCGTCACCAGCAGGTAACGCTATGCGTTGCCTGTCTATTGATCCCTATGGCAACCCTATGTTTACCGCAGCAAACGGCTCCACAGCGAATCCCCAGATATGCGCTTTTGCAGAGCATGCAGGAAACACTGTTTGCAGCGTTTTCCTGTGCACTCTCCAAAAGTGCATATACTAGAGATTTGTTTGAAGCTGGTTGCTGCGGTAAACATTGGGTTACCATAGGGATCAATAAACAGGCGGCACATAGCGTTACCTGCTGGTAATGCTATGTGCTCTGCCTGCAAATTTTTAAGTTTCAAGCGCATCCACAGGTTAGGGGCAGATGCAAGTCTGACCCTAGCCTGTAGCCCAGTTCACATCTGCGCTCTGATGCGTTTGGCAGCATTGCGCTAGCAAGGTGGTAGCACATGTGCCAGGCACATTAGAGCGCAAATGAAGCACCATTACCTTGTATGGGTGAGCGCAGGCAGACGGAACCCGGAAGTGCAAGTGTGAATTCGGCCATGTCACAGCACATGCGCTAGTCGAGATGCACCAGAAACATCACATTGCGCGTTTCTGGTGCGTCTGGACTAATGCATGCGCTGTGGCACAGGCCCTTACACACTTGCGCTTCCGGGATGCGGTGCAGTGTGCTCACCAATACAAGGTAATGGTGGTGATTAGGGATGGGCGAATCTACTCGCTAGGACTCGTTACTCGGCGAGTAGTAAGGGACTCGCAGGACTCGGTACTCTGCGAGTTTCCCAGTGATTACTCGCACGAGTCCAATGCAAATCAATATTAATCCTAGTTTTGTCAGAAACGCTGACAAAACTAGGATTGCCATTGTTTGCATTAGACTCGGCTACTGTGCCAGTGATAGCAGGGAAACTCGCAAATAACTGCTGTTACATTGCGAGCCGAGTCCAGCTGTCTTCTCTGTGCAGCTCCAGGGTCCTAGAGCCCGCCTGCTCACAGACATGATGTAGCAGTGCTGAGATTGTTCTCAGTCTGCTCATTCCCTGTGCATAAACATCTATATCTATGCACAGGGGATGTAGCAGAGAGGACATCGCGTTTTGGACTACGTCGGACGGAAGAGGATTTTTTTAATTAAAGATGGAGTCCCTAATGGCTTTTTTTTTATTTCAAATAAAAAATTTTCTCTGTGTTTTTTTAACCCTTTATTGGAGATTCTTAGTGGCTGGGTCAAACGTGGCCTGACATTAAGAATTTCGGGCTTAATATCAGCTTGTATAACAAAGCTGGTATTAACCCCTTTATTACCCAGCGTGCTACTGCCACCAGGCCCGCTGGAAGAGCGGGGTTCAGCGCCAGAGGATGGCGCTTCAATGAACGCGCCATCTTCTGTGGCGGCTGCGGGCTGCAATTTGCAGCGGGGGGTGCCCAGAAAGCTTGGGCATCCCTGCGCTGCGGATTCCAGCCCCCAGCTGCTTAGCTGTACCTGGCTAGACATAGAAATTGCGCGGAGCCCCACGCATTTTTTTTAATTATTTCATGAATTTCAGAGTCAGAGTCTCAGAGTCAGAGTCAGAATCTCAGAATTTCATGAAATAATTTAAAAAAAATGCGTGGGGCTCTGCGCAATTTCTATGTCTAGCCAGGTACAGCTAAGCAGTTGGGGGCTGGAATCCGCAGCGCAGGGATGCCCAAGCTTTCTGGGCACCCCCCGCTGCAAATTGCAGCCCGCAGCCGCCCCAGAAGATGGCGCGTTCATTGAAGCGCCATCCTCTGGCGCTGAACCCCGCTCTTCCAGCGGCCCTGGTAGCGGTGGCACGCTGGGTAATAAAGAGGTTAGGGCCAGCTTTGTATTATCAGCTGGCCCTAAGCCCGAAATTTATGGCGGTCACGCCAATATTAGACATGACCGTCATGAATTTCTATTAAATTGTTTTAAAAAAAACACAACACAAAGAAAAATTTTTATTAGAAATAAAAAAAAAAGCCATTAGGGACTCCATCTTTAATTAAAAAAATCCTCTTCCGTCCGACGCAGTCCAAAACGCGATGTCCTCTCTGCTACATCCCCTGTGCATAGATATAGATCTCTATGCACAGGGAATGAGCAGACTGAGAACAATCTCAGCTCTGCTACATCATCTCTGTGCACAGACATTCATGTCTGTACACAGGGAATGAGCAGACTGAGAACAATCTCAGCACTGCTACATCAGGCAGCAGGCAGGCTCTAGGACCCTGGAGCTGGCAGCCTGTACAGAGCAGACAGGACTCTTATCTGTGCGAGTTTCCCAGCGATTACTTACAAAGTAAACGAGCAATGCAAATAAATGACAAAACTAGGATTGCTTCAGGCTGAAGCTTCCGAGACACATCTGCGATTTGTAAATCTCACACTACTCGCTATTACTCGCTTCCCCATTCATTAACATTGGACTCGCTAGACTCGCAACGAGTAGCGAGTCCTGTGCTCGGACTCGCTAGAGTCAAGCAATTCCGAGTAATTTAGGATTCGCCCATCACTAGTGGTGATAGCACAATGCCCTTCATTTGCACTCCGATGTGCTTGGCGCTTGGCAGCGCATGCACTGCGCTACCATCTGCACTAGCGCAATGCAGCCAAATGCGTCAGAGTGCAGATGTGAACTGGGCCTATGGGTTTTCATTTTTTGCCATTATGACTGTGCACTTTTAAGGTGATCCATTTTTTTACTTTAGGAGTGCTCTGTTTTATGAATAAGCATGTTAGTTTTTGTATAGTTTTTCTCCTGCATTTTTCCCATAGGAGCCATTGTTAATGGAGAAAAAAAAAAAGCAGCACCCAAAACACATAAAAAAATAGGTAAAACCTAACAGGGAAACCATACAGCGCTCTCTTTTCCTGTTGGGGTCCAAAAATACGTCTTCATATGCTATTTCTTCGATATTTGCAGAACATACATCTTTTCTACTATCTACTTAAATGTTCCCTGTGTTTTTCAAGGAACTTTACATAAATCATTACAATAAAAAAAGTATAATGAAACTTTGTATGTTATCAGAATATTTTGTAAATTTTTTCTTAGGTTAAATTTTTTTGCTCAAGACCCGATTGAGTGCAAGAACACTTAAAAAATAGATTACAGCTGCCTATTGAAGTCTATGGAAAGAGGAAGGAGGAGCAGAACTAAAGATAGAGGTTGGTTAGAGTCAGACTAGCATCAGCCTTTTGGCTGACGGATCCGTGTAAAAGTTAGAATTCTGCAGCCTGAGCGCAAGAGTTAACGTGCTGTAATGCTGTGTCCAGCTTGCCTATATATCCCTATTTTTACCGGTCTCCCAGCGCAGCCACCCGCTTGACACAGAAGGACTGGATATGCGCTATTTCTGAGCACACAGGAAACGTGGTTTGCAACATTTACCTGTGCGCTCAGAAATAGCAGAATTCTAAGTTTTACACAGATCCATCAGCCAAAAGGGTGATGCTAGTCTGACCCTAGCCGTAGAGAGACACATAGGCAGTATTGTTATTTTAGACTTGTGTTTACAGTTGTATTGCCTAGCACTGCTGTAAAATGTCTTCCATGCAGCTACTCCTTCTGACCATGTACATAGAGACAGAAGAATAAATATTTGTCATGCCAAATTACTGTGTATAAAATATCATAGAAGCGAGCCTGCAGAAAGGAAAAATTGTGAAAAATACTGACCAGAGGTAAAATAGTCACCAATTCATTAGTACTAGTATTGCAAAAGGGGGTCTTAATGAAGATGCATATTGAAGTAGGATTTGCCTAATTATTTAAAAGTTGAATGCTACTTAATACATTTCTTGAATCTTATCACTGGCACCGTGATAGAAATATCATGGACAGGAGTACATTTCTAGCATGAGTGAACTTTTCCCCAACAAGTTCACCAACTTAAAATTTGGCATGAACATTACAGATTCTGTTCACTATCGGAAACCCGAGCATTTTTTTCCAAAATATCGGCAAATATATGAAAAAAGTTAAAAATTTAAAATGGCATTAAAAAGTTTCCTGAATGTTTGGGGCCAAATCACTCGCCAGAAGACCTGGTGACTGTGGACAAAACCTAACCGTATAGTGTTAGAAGTGTTCCCAGCCATCGGGTCTACCATTTTTTTCATCCTATAAAATTCATTGTAGCTTTAAAATACATTTCCTGGAATTTGCAAGAGTTTTTCACAGCTTCAAGGTATGAATTAAGGAAACAGTGCCAGATGAGGCATCAGCTGTGAAGTCCAGGAAGCTTACAATGTCCTAAAACATCCAACTAAAAGAGTGTAATAATTTTTTTTATTTTTTGAATATATTTTTAATTGTCATTATTATTATTATTATTAGCATTATTTGGAGAGAAAACCTTTATTATTGCAGAGGGTCAGCAGCCTGTAAGGCCATCTCTTCTACACTTAAGTGATAGAAATTCATATGAAAATAGCATATGGCAATTATATGCTTCACATACATGGTCTTATAAGTCTGTTCTCAATCTTGAAACACCACAATATGGATAATGCTTATTACAAATGTGCAATCACTTCATTTCATTCCTTACCTGTAGAATGCAGATTTTTTGCATGTGCACAAGTGTGTTAGATGTATCATTAATATTTGACCTGTCTGTGCATTGCTGACAACTAGTTTTATTCAACTTTCCAGATAAATTGGTGTTGAGGTAAATAAACATATTTGTTTTCATAATTTCTTCTCTAAATATGTCAAGATTCAATAATTACTCCACCCAACCACAAGCCCAGGTGTTACCTGTGACATGGAGAATAGGATTTGTAAGTAAGGTAACCGCTGCAGCCCACCCCATGGTGGGGTTAATGAGGAACTGGGCAACAAGATGGTGCAAACAATAACATCCTGTAAGTGATTGTTTGTGTCCTGGCACCTGAAGAGGTGACTCCCTAGGCAAAGCAAAGAGGGGTCATTGCGGAGCTCGGCGCCATTTTGCCAGTGCAGTGTGTACAACACAGCTACATTCTGCTACACTTGGTGTTTGCTAAAGTGTACCTGGAGTATGCAGTTTGGTTATGTGGATCCACCATAAGATATGCCAACTCTGGAGGTTGTAATTTTCCTCACCACCCCAGCGTTTTCTACAGAACCAGAACTGGAGCAGCCTGCAGAAAACACAAATGTAACATGGAGTTCAATCGCACTACTCTTATTGGGCATCATACGCAGTGAGGTCCGGATCAAGCGCTGTGCTCAGATGCCAGAGTGAGACCTGAGGAGCTCACAGTCTGGAGGTGAGCCATTCTTCATGGCTGCCAGGACCACCACATGTCACCCTCTGGAGGATCTTGCAGCATGCCTGGCTCTAATACACCTGCAGCCAGAACTGCAGCTGCTGGATAGGCAAATCCAGGAGCATGATGAGGAGGATGAAGAGGCTAAGAAGAATGTGGAAGAGGAGGAGGCGGTAGAGGCATAAAGCACTGTTTCCCAGCCATGTGTTGCATCCCGCCAGAGGCCTTCAAATGGGAGAAAGCCATGTGTGTACCCCTCTAAGCAACTATCCTATATGGAATAAACCACACCATCCTGTTTCCTTTCTTGAGGAGATTTGGCTAGTTAATGCCATCGGCCGAGAGTGGTTGGACGGGCCTAAGGCCAATGATTTTATCAATTAATGTACCTGAGACAAAGTGGTGGAATTCTTCCAGGAAATAGGGTTTGACCTCCTAGCTGAACAATGTACTGGGCTTCAGTGCTATGTCAACCTTGCTGCATGACCATCTTCCCAAAAGACTCCACACAATCTATGTTGGGGAGGAGGTCATCTTCACAAAGGTGATGGACAGCAAGGGGTGGTTCATGGATGATGTAGCTCGGTTTGCCACCACTGAAAATTTTGAGAAGTGGCAGGAGGAGGTTGATCAGGAGACAATGAGGCATTGGGTGGAGGCTAGGCTTCTCTTGGCTAGGCAGCCAGCTGGACCCAAATCCACAGGGGCCATCAATCCTGAAGGTCCTGTTGATGTTCCCCAAGTTTGTCTCGTCTCTCCTACGGGAGACAATCGTCCTCTAAATCCTCCATAGTCTTTTCCAGCTTCGGACATCATGGGGTGTGCTGGGTTCCATTTATTCCATGAAACTTATAGTTATCCTGCCTGTGTGTGGCAGGGCATACCATTGATGGGACCACTTGCATGAACTTTGAGTTTATCTGGCCTACTCGGCCTAAACATGTCACTGACCTGACTAGTATTTTTGGTAATATTCCACGAAGCTTATACTTGTCCCACGTGTGTGTGGGAGGGCATAAAATTGATGGAAGGGCTTGCATGAGCTTTGAGTTTATACGGCCTACTAAGTCTAAACAGGTCACTGACCTACCTGGCAAGTTTTTTTGGTAATATTCCACGAAATTTATACTTGTCCCACCTGTGTGTGGCAGGGCATAACATTGATAGGAGCGCTTGCATGAGCTTTCAGTTTATCCAGCCCTGTAGGCCTAAACAGGTCACTGACCTACCTGACTAGTTTATCGGTAATATTCCATGAAATTATAGTTGTCCTACCTGTGTGTGGCAGGGCATAACTTTGATGAGAGCGCTTGCATGAACTTTGAGTTCATCTGGCCCTCTGGGCCTAAACAAGTCATTGACCTACCTCTCTAGTTTTTGCTGTAATACGCCACAAAATTTAAAGTTGCTGAGCAATGTTTAATCTTGAAATGCTAGGCCAGACCCTGTGCCATGAAGGCAGGCTGGGCCATTCAGTAATTTTTGGTCTGGGACAATTGATGCCATTTTGCTGTGTTCTGATCCTTTGGGAAGAGTAAGGACTCTTGTTGGGCTCCCCTTGCTGTGTGGTATATGATTTGAGCAGGCCATGACATGCCTATACCTGTTTCTCATCCTCCTTTTACTTCCCACCTCTTTTTATTTAATGTAGAAAACTACTGCCACTTTTCCCCTGTAACTCATCCATTTGTCAATTCAAAGTCAGTTTCACTCACCTCTGAAATTTTATGTGAATATTAATCACCTTCTATTTTGAATTGCTTTGAAAGAGTGTGCAGGCTGGCACAGACCGTGTCTCCTGCACCCATGCTACACCATGAGACTGTTGTACTGTGGGTAGATTGTTTTCACTTTTCCTTTTGTATGTTGTCTATTCTGAGTAGTTTGCCAGCTTTTCGATACCTTTGAATGTGTTTTTTATGTGTTTGCTGTAGCCTGCCATTGATTCAAATAGGGCTCGACGGTGTTCGATTAACATTCAACAAACAATTCGTCGAATACACCCTAATTTGGTGAATCAAACAGAGTTCGAACACTTTGGTGTTGGCTCATCATTAAACATAATGTACACACCTAGGGGTAGTATCTCACAGCCATGTGCTTTATCTACTCTGAGCATCAAAATAGAGGGAACCCAAAGCAATTTTTTTAAATTTATTTATTATTATGCTAATATGATGGCAGTTTAGTTGCCATACAATAATATGTATGGCAATCAATCACAGACACCGACACAAAATTTGGAGATGCAGTTTGACTGACAAATCCAATCACAGATGCTGTCACAGAGGATGGACAGGGATGCAGTCAATAAACATGAGGCTTAATGATGGACCCGTAAATTGGAGACTGGAAATTATAATTCTCCTACTTTAATCACTATTTTGCTTTCTTTTATAGCCCACTAGCCCTAACTGCCACCATTTTATAGCACTAAAGTTATGGACTTACATGGGGTTCGGGCTCAAGTGCAGGCCAAGACCAGTCACAAACGCAGACTTTTTTTTAAATTCTGGCCTTATGAGCTGAAGATCTGCAGTGTAGGCAAATCAGTGGTGATACGCAACAAATACTTAAAAACAATGAAGCAGTATTGTTTAACTATTATATGGAAAGAGTGCTGGTAATTACAAAAAGACAGATTGATAAACAACAAGTGCGAAACAGGTTCCAATTACAATGCCTGAATATATGGTTACTTAATAAACTGTATAACAGGTAAAAATGTTGTTAACTCAGTCTCAGTAACTCTGTCAGGAAAGCTATCATTATCACTCTAGCTTTACTTACAATTTTACTTATTCAACTAATCTATATAATTAAAAAAATGGCTCTAATAGCACTGTATAGTAACCCTCCAAGCAGCAAGTTCAATGTTGATCGATAACTTCTCCCCTTAACTGAGTATCATATGTTTGAACAGAAATCACCAGTCCAATTCACCTAGATCGTCTTTTGGTGGGCTATTCAGTCTTCAGTCTTTGATGTTCGGTTTCCAGTTCCTTCTGGAATCTGTATTCGGTCTTCAGGTTCATCCAGTCAGTTTTCAGTCTTCAGTTTTTGGGTTACTTCTGGAGTCAGTAGTCAGTATTCGTTGTTTAGTTTTTAGGCTCCTCCTGGGTATCTGAATAGCTGCAGGCAACTTTCTGGTTATAGCATCTGTAGACTCAATCTACCTCTCAGCTGTCTTAGCCATCTGCTTTTTTGCAAGTCTTGGCACCAAGTCTCTTTTTTCTCTGATGGCGGCTTTTATACCTAACAGCTGCGCTTTAACTAGAATCTAAATCGGCATTTCGTCAAATCTCTTCCCTAATGGTAAAGTACTTTGGGTTTTTTTTTCCGCGTTCTTAGTGCTTCCTTTGACAGATGACGACAAACACTACCAGAATTAGTTACGTGTGTCATCTGCTGTTCCCATTCCCTTACAAGTGTATAGGGAATAACCTGCAAATATTCTGAATGGTGGGGACCATTGTAACTTGTTATCTCAGTAACTTCTTTCTGCCTGTCATTTTTAAGTATTTTTACAGTAACACACCAAAGAGAAGCATACACATTTGCAATAACTGAGACGTTATTTGATCCATGCTGTCCATGGTCTGTTTAGTGTGAATCATCTGTTATCTGCATACTCTTTATCACTTTAACTAAATACATTTTCAAGTTTGGCTGAACTTTCTTTTTAAATATTAAATAAATCAGTATTTCTACAAACTTTTAGCTGAGGTTGTGTTTTTCTAAAAACTAATTGGTAGTTTTGCATAATTGTGACTCCCGTGAACTTTTTATTTGATTGCAAAATCACCTTTGGCCTACCTGACCTTGTTTAATTCTCTTGGAAGATAATCTATTTCAATCAAATGATGGACTTGGCTCCAACAAACAGTGTAATCTTTATTTGAATTAAATGTTTTTGCTACTTGTGATCAAATAAATTCTAAGAATTATAGAGCAGTGCAATGTCACTAATAGATTAATTGAGCTAAATAGTACTTAATGGGATATTTCAGTTTCTAGTAAATTTTGTGTACAGTGCAGTACTCTAAGTTCTTTGTGTTTATTTCTTTTGATCATTAATAAGAACTATTTTTGCTAACAGGGGATAAAATCTGTTCCAGCTATATCCTTAACAGGTAGGTGCACAGCTTTTTATAAATTGCTAAGTTCCAAAAAAAAAAGCATATCGGGTGATATTGAAATTTACAGATGACAATGGAGTTATGGAGTAGTTCACCTGAAAAGCTTGTGGTTGTCACACTATAATAATTGCCCATAAATATTATAGCTGTTTGGCATATGAAGATGTACTCTTGACAAATGAATGTATACTCTCTTTTGTATATTGATTAGTTTGAAAGTAGATAGATCTTTAAAAGTATCAAAGTAGGAGAAGCATGGAAATAGTTTTTTTGTACATTTTTTTTACACATTTCAAGTTCACCCACATTTTAATCTCTTCTTCAAAAACAAACCAAACTGCACAAAACAAATAACATTAAAAACTACTCTGCCATTCTTTCTTGCAGACTCTCTCCAGTTCCGTCAAGTTTTTTTTTAATTCATTTATATAGCGCTAATAATTCCATAACACTTTACGTACATCAGTAAGGCTAGGGTCACACATAAGCCCTTGGTCCGTTTTTGGCTTCATTTTTGGCATTTTTTTCATCGAAGTCCAAAAACTGATAGAAAAATGGATTGGATGTAATAAACACCCTGTCCGTTTTTTTTGCACTTAAAAACATTGCTATGTCCATTTAAAAAAAAAAAACATTTTTAACACGGGCCCTATGGAAAAACGGATCCGTTTTTTTGAGAATATTGGTCAAAAAATTACTAAGTCCAAAAATGTTCAGGGGTGTAGGAGGCTCAAAAAGCACTCAATAAATAATGGATTGGTCATGGAAATCGCTTCCAAAAACGGATTTCTATGTGTGACCTCAGCCTAAGTTGGGTAGTGAGCATTGGTGGACAGCCATTTTCAGGTCTCTCCTGAGATGCTCAATTGGGTATAGGTCAGGGCTCTGGCTGAGCCAGTCAAGAATGGTCACAGGGTCGTTCTGAAGCCATTCCTTTGTTATTTAAGCAGTGTTCTTAGGGTCATTACCTTGTTGAAAGGTGAACCTTTGGCCAAAGCTGAGGTCCAAAGCATTCTGGAAGTGGTTTTCATCCAGGATAGCATTATACTTGGCCGCATTCATGTCTCCTTCAATTTAAACCAGCTGTCCTGTCCCTGCAGCTGAAAAACACCCCCATAGCATGATGTTGCCACCACCATGTTTCACTGTTGGGATTGTATTGGGCAGGTGATGAGCAGTGTGTGGAATTCTCCACAAATATCGCTTAGAATTATCACCAAAAAGTTCTATCTTCATCTTATTTCTCATAGTCTGGGAGTCCTACATGTGTTTTTTTTGCAAACTCTATGCGAGCTTTCATATGTCTTGCACTGAGGAGAGGCTTCCATCGGGTCACTCTGCCATGAAGTCCCAACTGATGGAGGGCTGCAGTGATAGTTGACTTTGTGGAACTTTCTCTCATCTCCCTACTGCATCTCTGGAGTTTAGCCACAGTGATCTTAGGGTTATTCTATACCTCTCTCACCAAGGCTCTTCTTCCATGATTGCTCAGTTTGTCTGGACGGCCAGGTCTAGGAAGACTTCTGGTGGTCCCAAACATCTGCCATTTAAGGATTACGGAGGTCACTGTGTTCTTAGGAACTTTGAGTACCGCAGAAATTCTTTTGAACCTTGGCCAATATATGCCTTGCCACATTTCTACCTCTTAGCTCCTTGGGCAGTTCCTTTTAGCTCATGATACTCATTTTGTCTGACATGCACTGTGAGCTGTGAGGTCTTACATAGACAGGTGTGTGCATTTACATTCAAGTCCTATCAGTTTAATTAAACACAGCTGGACTTCAATGAAGGAGTAGAACCATCTCAAGGAGGATCAAAATTAAATGGACAGCATGTGACTTAAATATGACTGTCTGAGCAAGTGGTCTGAAAACTTATGACCATGTGATATTTCAGTTTTTGTTTTTTAATAATGTTGCACAAATATCTACACTTCTGTTTTTTTTTCAATCAACATGGGGTGCAGAGTATACATTAATTAGAAAAAAATGAACTTTTTGAATTTACAAAATGGCTCCAATGAAACGAAGAATGAAAAACTCAAAGATAAGATAAGATAAACTTTATTGATCCCGGAGGAAATTACAGTATTACAGCAGCAGAACAAAGATCAAGAACATTACACACTTTACAAAATAAGTCTATATGGACAGCAGATGCGGGTAGACTGGTACATGTACCTCACCTATTCCCTCCATACCCTTAGAACTTCACTTAGTCTTGGGATGCTTTACACTTATACATTTGTTAAACATCCCCACAGCTGTTGGAACAAACGATTTTCTGTATCTTTCCTTTTTACACATTAGTTGGATTAGACGCTTGCTGAATGTGCCCTTCTGCTTCGCAAACAGTTCAGAGAGCGGGTGTGTATTGTTGCTCATTATAGCCTTGCATTTCTTATTAATTCTATCCTCTAATACCTCTTCGAAAGTCCTAAGTTGTAGACCCACCGCCGCACTAGCCTTCTTGATAAGTTTATTCAGCTTATTAGCGTCAGCTGTGCACACACTACTACCCCAGCATATTATTGCAGCAAAGATTGCACTCACCACAATAGATTGGTAGAACATTTCAAGCATTTTACTACACACATTAAACGACCTTAACTTCCTTAGGAAGTAAAGTCTACTCATCCCTTTCTTGCAAACCTTCTCCATATGGCACCTCCAATCAAGCTTGCTGTCCAGGTGAACTCCCAAATATTTGAAATTCTCCACCATCTCCACATCCTGACCATCAATAGTGATAGGTAACCAATCCTTCATGCACCTTCCATAACTCAACACCAACTCCCTGGTTTTCTTTATGTTGAGTTCTAAATGGTTAGCCTGGCACCAGTCAACAAAGTCCAAAACCACCCTTCTGTATTCCTCCTCCCCCCGGCCTCTCTCAATACCTCCGACTATCACTGAGTCATCAGAGTACTTCTGAAGGTGACAAAGGTCTGATTTATACTGAAAATCAGCTGTGTATAATGTAAAAAGGAATGGCGACAGTACCGTTCCCGAGGGGCTCCAACACTGCTCCGAACACTATCCGATACGGCAGCCCCAACCTTACGAACTGTGGCCTGTCCGACAGGTAATCAATGATCCAATTCACTAATCCCTCATCAAAGGGGTCAGAATACTTTCCATACCCACGGTACATATATATGTATATATATATATATATATATATATATATATATAAGCCAAAAAAGAGCAGCACATGAACTACAGTCTCTGGGGGCAAAATCCACAATTGCAATCCTTTAGTCTTGCAATATTATATCCAAAAGTAGTGAGGCAGCACTCCAAAAAATGTTGCCTCACTATTTTTCTATGTATATATATATATATATATATATATATATATATATATATATGTAGTGGAAAAAATGAAAGCAGCACTAGGAACAGTTCTACTCGGGTGCAGTGTCCAGCAGTGTTCAGTTGTATACAATTACCAAAAAATAGGACGGCACTCCTTGTTGCAAATCATGCCTTGCTTTCTTGGCCCAAAAGAACTGAACATTTTGGTTCCTCAAGAACCTTCTTCCAGCAGTGTATAACTCATAGACTGTGCCAGGGATATATAGTGTGACAATCATCAGTATCATTACATCCAATTATCTATAAAGTGCGGTATTACAGTGATTCAAACCTCATTTTTCATTACATACCATCAAATACCTCATTTCATTAAAAAATATAAAGTGCCAAGTGCTCATTTGATATGACTATAACAGTGTTTACATAGTATAAATATATTAATACTAGATGGCGGCCCGATTCTAAAGAATCGGGTAGTCTAGAATCCATATATAGTTTATTTACTAATAGTTAGGGGAGTGCGGTGAAATGAATTGTGTGTATACAGGTGGCTCAGTGGGTAGCAGAGTATACGGTGGCTCAGTGGTTAGCACTGCGCGGTGGCTCAGTGTTTAGCACTGCGCGGTGGCTCAGTGGTTAGCACTGGGCGGTGGCTCAGTGGTTAGCACTGGGCGGTGGCTCAGTGGTTAGCACTGCGTGGTGGCTCAGTGGTTAGCACTGCGCGGTGGCTCAGTGGTTAGCACTGCACGGTGGCTCAGTGGTTAGCACTACGCGGTGGCTCAGTGGTTAGCACTGCGCGGTGGCTCAGTGGTTAGCAGTGAGTGCGGTGGCTCAGTGGTTAGCAGTGAGTGCGGTGGCTCAGTGGTTAGCAATGAGTGCGGTGGCTCAGTGGTTAGCAGTGAGTGCAGTGGCTTAGTTGTTAGCAGTGAGTGCGGTGGCTCAGTGGTTAACAGTGAGTGCGGTGAGATTGGTCAGGCAGCGCTCGGCAGCAGCCGTGGGCAGAGTTAGTCAGCCCGGCAGCGCCGTGGTGCAGAGGTCAGAAGGGTCAGTGCAGCACCGTGGCAGAGTGGTCAGAGCAGTGGTGGGCAGCGGGTCAGCACACAGCGCCAGTGGGCAGGGTCGAGTCGTCGCGCAGTGCCGTGGGCAAGGTCAAGTGGTCGGGGCCGGGGCCCGACACACACAACTACACAACTCCGATATTACACTTCACCCACCGTCCCTGGCTATCTTCCCTGCCGCCTGCGTCTTCCTGAGTCCTCCGTTCTGCCGACATGTCACGCGCACAGGACTGGATCCAATAATGGAGTCCGGGGAACTCACGGTGGCCCGATTATAACGGCCATCGGGTATTCTAGAACATAGAAATAGAGATTGCATGGGGAAGGCGGTGAGGGCTGAATTGGGAGGAACTTTGAAGAAGGAGCGGCAGGGGAAGAACGGAGTGGCAATGGGGAGGAGAGAGGACAGACAGCAGGGGGAGGAGGATGGAGGACACAGGAAGGGTAGCGGCGGGGTGGGGAGGATGTAGCGGCACAGGCAGGGGGGAAGGAGCGGCAGGGGAGGATGGAGCACAGAGTGGCAGGGTGGAGGAGGATGAAGCGGCGGGGTGGGGGAGGATGGAGCAGCACAGGCAGGGGGAGGATGGAGTGGCAGGGGGAGGATGAAGCACAGAGCGGCGGGGGGGGGGGAGGACAGGATGAAGTGGCGGGGTGGGAGAGAATGAAGCAGACAGGCAGGGGAGGACAGAGGATAGAGTGGCGGAGGAGGAGAGGGCAAAGGAAGGAGGAGGAAGTGGTGGGGTGGGGGAGGATGGAGTGGCACAGGCAGGGGGAGGACAGAGCGGCAGTGGGAGGACAGAGCGGCAGGGGGAGGACAGGGCGGCAGGGGGAGGAAGAGAGGCAAGGGGAGGAAGAGCAGCAGGGGTGGGGGAGGCTAGAGCAGCACAGGCAGGGGGAGGACGGAGGATGGAGTGGCACAGGCAGGGGGATGACAGAGCGGCAGTGGGAGGACAGAGCGGCAGGGGGAGGACAGGGCGGCAGGGGAGGATAGAGAGGCAGGGGGAGGACAGGGCGGCAGGGGAGGATAGAGAGGCAGGGGGAGGACAGAGCGGCAGGGGTGGGGGAGGCTAGAGCAGCACAGGCAGAGGGAGGAGGAGGATGGAGTGGCAGGGAGTGAGAAAGGGGAGAGGAAGGGGGGGGGAGGAATGGAGCGGCAGGGAAGGAGCATGGAGCGGCAGGGAGGAGAAGACAGAGCGTTCAGGGGTGAGGACAGAGCGGGCAGGGGTGGGGGAGACAAGCAGTACAGGCAGGGGGAGGACGAGGATATGGAGTGGGGGGGGAGGAGGCAAAGGAAGGAGGAGGAAGTGGTGGTGGGGGAGGATGGAGTGGCACAGGCAGGGGGAGGACAGAGCGCAGGGGGAGGACAGAGCGCAGAGGGAGGACAGGCGCAGGGAGGAGGACAGAGCGCAGGGGTGGGGAGGCAAGATAAAGGAAGGAGGAGGAAGTGGTGGGGTGGGGAGGATGGAGCGGCACAGGCAGATGGAGGATGGAGCGGCAGGGGGAGGATGAAGCACAGAGCGTTAGGGGGTGGAGGACAGGATGAAGTGGCGGGGTGGGAGAGAACGAAGCAGTACAGGCAGGGGGAGGACAGAGGATAGAGTGGGGGAGGTGAGGAGGCAAAGGAAGGAGGAGGAAGTGGTGGGGTGGGGGAGGATGGAGTGACAGGCAGGGGGAGGACAGAGCGGCAGGGGGAGGACAGAGCGGCAGGGGGAGGACAGAGCGGCAGGGGGAGGACAGAGCGGCAGGGGTGGGGGAGGCAAGAGCAGCACAGGCAGGGGGAGGACGGAAGATGGAGTGGCGGGGGGAGGAGGATAAAGGAAGGAGGAGGAAGCGGTGGGGTGGGGGAGGATGGAGCGGCATAGGAAGGGGGAGGACAGAGCAGCAGGAGGAGGACGGAGCACAGAGCGGCGGGGGGAGGAGGACAGAGGACGAAGCGGTGGGGTGAGGGAGGATGGAGTGGCACAGACAGGGGGAGGACAGAGCGGCAGGGGGAGGACAGAGCGGCAGGGGAAGACAGAGCGGCAGGGGGAGGACAGAGCAGCAGGGGGAGGACAGAGCGGCAGGGGTGGGGGAGGCTAGAGCAGCACAGGCAGGGGGAGGACGGAGGATGGAGTGGCGGGGGGGAGGAGGATAAAGGAAGGAGGAGGAAAGGGTGGGGGAGGATGGAGCGGCACAGGAAGGGGGAGGACAGAGCAGCAGGGGGAGGACGGAGCACAGAGCGGCAGGGGGAGGAGGACAGAGGACGAAGCGGTTGGGTGGGGGAGGATGGAGCAGCACAGGCAGGGGGAGGACAGAGGATGGAGTGGCAGAGGGGAGGATGAAGCACAGAGCGGCAGGGGGTGGAGGACAGGATGAAGCAGCGGGTGGGAGAGAACGAAGCAGCACAGGCAGGGGGAGGACGGAGGGTAGAGTGGCGGAGGTGAGGAGGGCAAAGGAAGGAGAAGGAAGCTGTGGGTGGGGGAGGATGGAGTGGCACAGGCAGGGGGAGCACAGAGGGGCAGAGGGAGGACAGAGTGGCAGGGGGAGGACAGAGCGGCAGGGGGAGGACAGAGCGGCAGGGGTGAGGGAGGCTAGAGCAGCACAGGCAGGGGAGGACGGAGGATGGAGTGGCGGGGGGGAGGAGGATAAAGGAAGGAGTAGGAAGCGGTGGGGTGGGGGAGGATTGAGCGGCACAGGAAGGGGGAGGACAGAGCAGCAGAGGGATGATGGAGCACAGAGCGGCGGGGGGAGGAGGACAGAGGACGAAGCGGTGGGGTGGGGGAGGATGGAGCAGCACAGGCAGGGGGAGGATGGAGTGGCGGAGAGTAGGCGGACAAAGGAAGGAGGAGGAAGCGGTGGAGGAGGATGGAACGGTACAGGCAGGGGAGGACGGAGCACAGAGCGGTGGGAGGAGGAGGATGGAGGATAAAGCGGCAGGGTAAGGTAGGATGGAGCACTGTAAGGCAGCTTAGTGGTTAGCAGAGTATACAGGGGCTCAGTGGTTAGCAGAGTATACGTTGGCTCAGTGGTTAGCACTGCGCGGTGGCTCAGTGGTTAGCACTGCGTGGTGCTCAGTGGTTAGCAGCGAGTGCGATGGGCAGAGTGGTCAGCGCAGCAGCGCGGTGGGCAGGGTTGTCAGCGCAGCGGTGCTGTGTGGGCAGGGTGGTCAGTGCAGAGGCGCTGTGTGGGCAAGGTGGTCAGCGCAGCGGCGCTGTGTGGGCAGGGTGGTCAGCGCAGCAGCGCTTTGTGGGCAGGGTGGTCAGCGCAGCGGCGCTGTGTAGGCAGGGTGGTCAGCGCAGCGGCGCTGTGTGGGCAGGGTGGTCAGCGCAGCGGTGCTGTGTGGGCAGAGTGGTCAGCGCAGCGGCGCTGTGTGGGCAGAGTGGTCAGCGGTGGGCAGAGTGGTCAGCGGTGGGCAGAGTGGTCAGTGGTGGGGTGGACGGACACACACACACATACACACTCCGATATACTTACCACCGTCCCTGCTTCTTCACTGCTGCCTGCGTCTTCCTGAGTCCTCCGTTCTGCCGACATGTCGCCACACCCAGGACTGGATCCAATATGGCGTCCAGGAACTCTCGCGAGTCACCGCTGAGCGCAGCATCCAGTCAGCAAAGCAGGATTTATATCACTCGCCAAGAGCGGTCGGCAGCGACCAATTAGCACTGTTGGTGCATGATTTAAATCCCACTTCGCTGATTGGTCGAAACGCATTAGCAAAGTAGGATTTAAATCAGGCACCAAGAGTGCTAATTAGTCGCTGTAGTCAGCAGTGACCAATCAGCGCTGTCGGCGCGTGATTTAAATCCCGCTTTGCTGATTTGGTGCGTATCAGTGAAGCAGGATTTAAGTCACGTGCCAAGAGCGCTGATTGGTTGCCTAGCTCAGTGGCGACCAATCAGCGAAGCGGCGTGCGGCTTGGCGGGGGTTTTGAATCCCGCTTTACTCATTGGTTGCAATAGAGCGCGGCAACCAATGAGCGCTGCTGCCGTGTGATTTAAATTGGCGGCAACCATTGAGTGAAGCGGTATTCAGATCCCCACCAAGCCGCACGCCGCTTCGCTGATTGGTCGCTGCACTCAGGGAAGTGGGATTTAAAATAAATCATGTGCCAAGAGCGCTGATTGGTCACCGCTGAGCGCAGCATCCAGTCAGCGAAGCAAGATTTATATCATGCACCAAGAGCGGACGGCGGCGACCAATTAGCACTGTTGGTGCATGATTTAAATCCCACTTTGCTGATTGGTCGCCGCGCATTAGCAAAGCAGGATTTAAATCAGGCACCAAGAGTGCTAATTAGTCGCTGTAGTCAGCGGTGACCAATCAGCGCTGTCGGCGCGTGATTTAAATCCCGCTTTGCTGATTTGTTGCCGCGTAAACGGCTATTTCTACAGCACCTGTATACCTGTATACTCTCTGAGTGTATTTCGGTCGCGCCGCTGCTCCAATAAGTATCAGAAACACTGGAGAAAATAAAGCTGAAGATACCTTGTTTCAAAGCACTCCAGTGTTTCTGATACTTATTGGAGCAGCGGCGCGGACCGAAAGACACTTGGTCCCGGATAGAGTTTCACCCCACGATTGTGGAAGTGCGGTCCCGGCTGCGGCTGCTGTGTTTGAGCGATCAAGCTAGTTGTGGGCTTCACAACTAAATCAGGTGAGCAGTTTTCACACTGTATGGAACTTGTTTCCTATTGAGGATAAGACCCTATGCGCATTCTCATTTTTATAGAAATGTATACTCTCTGAGGTTCAACACTTTCTGGAGAGAGGACTCTACTATTAAACATCTATTTCTACAGCACCTGTATACCTGTATACTCTCTGAGGTACACAATACTTTCTGGAGAGAAAACTGTACTATTAAACAGCTATTTCTACAGCATCTGTATACTCTCTGAGGTACACTGTACTTTCTGGAGAGAGGACTCTGCTGTTAAACGTCTATTTCTACAGCACCTGTATACCTGTGTATTCCTTGAGGTACACATTACTTTCTGGAGAGAGGACTCTACTATTCAATGGCTATTTCTACTGCTCCTGTATACCTGTATACTCTCTGAGGTACACAATTACTTTCTAGAGAGAGGACTGAACTATTCAGCGCCTATTTGAAAGTCACCTGTATACCTGTATAGTGTCTGAGATACAAAAGTACTTTCAGGAGAGAGAACTCTACTATTTAGCGGCTAGCTCTACAGCACCTGTATACCTGTATACTCTCTGCATATCAGTGGTCCTGCAAGTTCGCACCACTGCCAACATGGCTCCTCCAAAAATATACAAAAATGAACTTGAAAAAGAAAAGGCTCGAGTTCTATGTCAACAACAACGCCTTGCTAATGAAACTCCTGAACAAAAACGCCATCGTCTGGACAAGAACAATGCATGTAAACGTAGACGTCTGGCTCAGGAGTCACCTCGCTCTAAAGCTATTAGATTGGTAATTTCCAAACAAAAACACTGCCACAATGCATATCCCGTCCCAACATTTCTACCACAATCACAAGGTAATGCATCACAATCTGAACAGCACACCACAGATTGTACCACTTCAAGGTGTATGACCTCTCGGCAACTATCTCCACTAGCCAAATCAATGCCAGTATTACACAATCCTGAACCATACTCTGTGCAGACAGAAGCTGAAACACAAACTCTCACACTACTTCAACTACCAAACATGTCTTCTCATACAAAATACAAAAATCAAGATGAAATAAAAAAAGCCCAGGCACTAAGTCAACAAGAACACCATGCTAATGAGACTCCTCAACAAAAACACCATCGTATAGACACAAACTGTGCATGTCAATGTAAATGTCTTGCTCAGGAGTCGACAAAGCATTTTTTAAGTAAAATCGTAAATTGGGATTACCAGTCAGTGATTCAAACCACTTTTAACTGCTTTGAACAGGTGTGAGTGTACAACCTTGAGCAACAAAATGTGATTTGACTGGTTTTAGTCAGAAAATAACAGCTAGCTGCCCCCTCTGCTTCAGTTGAGAGCTTGTTTCTGTGAGGAGTGGTTTAGTGTACTTTTTCTCTCAGTGTGATTCGTGCCTGTAAAAATGGATGTTACTCCCCGGAAGAGGTCTACAATTATTACCCTTAATGAATATACAAGTCTGACTGTAAGAATAATCGTTCCACCGTTGGTATTGGAAAATCTACCGTTTCAAGAATAATTTGCACACACAATGAAACTGGATCGTTTTCTCCAAAATGAAAAGGCAAATGTGGAAAAAAAAAAGAAAACTACACCAAGAACTGATAAAACACTTATCAGCAATAGTAAAACTAATGCAAGAAAAAAAAGTAAAGACTTGCTTTGTCCCAATTAATTTGCACAGCACTGTATCTGTTATTAATCCAAGTGCTAAAGCAGCATCTCGAAAGGTCTCATGTGTAATACCATGGACAGATTTAAGGTCCTGAAAACTTGTTGCTCCTTTTACATGTAATAACAACAATTGTAAATAATAACGTTCTTGGTCTTTCACACTAACTGTATACATTGTTCCTATTACAGTGTGGCCTCTTTTCTTTCTATGTTCCCATATGCCATGTTTCCAAATGTAGTGTTCTGGGATGTTCTGTAATAATATTGATGCACATTAGGGTCGTCTTATTAATATTAAAGTAGGCCATGAGTGTTGAATTTTGCAGTAGTTTTTGTTGTATGTTATCAATGGGCTCATCTTGATTAAAATATAGTGCTTGAGAGTTAGGTAGATGTACTGCAAGATAAATAATTGCATGAGATTGTCTATGCATAGGAAAAGCAAAGATTCCCAATGCAGCTGTGGGTGTACTGGCTGTGAATCAACAAATTGATTTGTTTCATCATATTGTACAGTCATGGCCAAAGGTTTTGAGAATGATACAAATATTAATTTTAACAAAGTCTACTGCTTCAGCTTTTCTAATGGCAATTTGCATATACTCCAGAATTTTCATAAAGAGTGAACAGCTTAACAGCAATTACTTGCAAAGTCAATATTTGCTTAAAAAATGAAGTTTAACCCCCAAAACACATTTCAACATCATTGCAGTCCTGCCTTAAAAGGAGCAGCTAACATCGTTTTAGTGGTTGATCCATTAACACAGTGTGGGTGTTGATGAGGAAGAGCTGGCGATCAATCAGTCATGATTAAGTAAGAATGACACCACTGAACACTTTAAAAGGAGGCTGGTGCTTGGCATCATTGTTTCTCTTCAGTTAACCATGGTTATCTCTAAAGAAACACGTGCAGCCATCATTGCACTGCACAAAAATGGCCTAACAGGGAAGAGTATCGCAGCTAGAAAGATTGCACCTCAGTCAACAATCTATCGCATCATCAAGAACTTCAAGGAGAGAGCTTTCATTGTTGTCAAAAAGGCTCCAGGGCACCCAAGAAAGACCAGCAAGAGCCAGGACCGTATCTTAAAACTGTTTCAGCTGCGGGATCGGACTACCAGCAGTGCCGAGCTTGCTCAGGAATGGCAGCAGGCTGGTGTGAGTGCTTCTGCACGCACTGTGAGGCGGATGACTTTTGAGCAAGGCCTAGTTTCAAGGAGGGCAGCAAAAAGCCACTTCTCTCCAGAAAAAACATCAGGGACCGGCTGATATTCTGCAAAAGGTACAGGGAGTGGACTGCTGAGGACTGGGGTAAAGTCATTTTCTCTGATGAATCCCCTTTTCGATTGTTTGGGACATCTGGAAAACAGCTTATTCGGAGAAGAAGAGGTGAGCGCTACCACCAGTCTTGTCTCATGCCAACTGTAAAGCATCCTGAAACCATTCATGTGTGGGGTTGCTTCTCAGCCAAGGGAATCGGCTCACTCACAGTCTTGCCTAAAAACACAGCCATGAATAAAGAATGGTACCATAATGTCCTCCAAGAGCAACTTCTCCCAACCGTCCAAGAGCAGTTTTTAGCGCCCAACAATGCCTTTTCCAGCATGATGGAGCACCTTGCCATAAAGCAAAGGTGATAACTAAATGGCTCAGGGAACAAAACATAGAGATTTTGGTCCATGGCCTGGAAACTCCCCAGACCTTAATCCCATTGAGAACTTGTGGTCAATCATCAAGAGACGGGGTGGACAAACAAAAACCAACAAATTCTGGCAAAATGCAAGCATTGATTATGCAAGAATGGACTGCTATCAGTCAGGATTTGGTCCAGAAGTTGATTGAGAGCATGCCTGGGAGAATTGCAAAGGTCCTGAAGAAGAAGGGTCAACAGTGCAAATATTGCTTGCTGCATTAACTCATTCTAACTGTCAATATAACCTTTTGGTACTCATAATATGATTGCAATTATATTTCTGTATGTGATATAAACATCAGACAAACACAAATAAAAACCAGAAGGCAGCAGATCATGTGAAAATATAATTTTGGTGTCATTCTCAAAACTTTTGGCCATAACTGTAGTTGTGTTTGAACTATTTCATTATTAGCCTTGTCATGTCCTTTATATACATATTTGAACAAATACTTGACACTTTGGATGCTAGCACACATTTCCACATTAATATGGCAGTTGTATTTTTTTTTAGCAAATATCCTCAGTAAAAATATTGTTGTTGTTGTAGTAGTAGTAGTGGAGTACTCAGCAGTCACCTCACTCTAAGGCTAATAAGTGCCTATTTGCCCAAAAAATGCTGCAAAAATACACATTTTCTCTCTACATTTGTACCACTATCACAAGATAATGCATCACAATCTGTCCTCCACACCACAGATTCTACCACTATAAGGTGTATGTCCTCTCGTCAACTATCTCCACTAGCCATATCAATGCCAGTGTTACAGAATATAGCACCATACTCTGTGCAGCCAGAAGCTTACACACAAATGCTTACAGTACTGCAATTACAAAACAAACGCCTAATCAACATTTGGCAACAGACAAGATCCATTGACTCTTTAAGTACTCCACTACTACTACAACAACAATATTTTACTGAGGATGAAAACGCTATTAAAGAACACACCATCTGACACCATCTGGAAGGTCACCACATCGCCTACAACTAAAAATAGGAACATTTGTCATGCTACTGCGAAACCTGAAAGGATTATGTAATGGAACTCGGCTCATTGTAACATCCTTAAATACAAATATCATACAGGCAAAAGTCATCACAGGATCAGCTGAAGCAGACTTTGTTTTTATTCCACGCATTGATTTGTGTCCATCTGAAACTGGGTTAGCATTCAAACTATGAAGACGACAGTTTTCTGTTAAGCCAGCAATGACAATTAACACACAAGAACAGACCCTACTTCGAGGGGTATTTATCTACCTCAATCAGCCTTTGGCCATGGGCAGCTATATGTTGCTTTCTCCTGAGTCAAGCAACGCTCTCATGTCAAAGTGAAGGTTTTAGATACACCACTACAAGGACAGTTGTTACTTACATGGTAGTGATAAAGTGTTCGCTAAAAATGTAGTTTATCAAAATGTTTTACATTAATTTAGCTCTTTAATGATCTCAATAAT
Source organism: Allobates femoralis (assembly GCA_033576535.1). Lineage (NCBI taxonomy): Eukaryota > Metazoa > Chordata > Amphibia > Anura > Aromobatidae > Allobates > Allobates femoralis. The sequence goes on along the minus strand of JARQOC010000002.1, from coordinate 548,799,591 downwards.
ATGTACATAGTAATATATCATATCAATAGTGATTTAGTTTTTGAATACATATTAATATACCTTAGATATATACATATCTATAGATACATATTAGGCCCACGTCACCACACAGATATTTGTGCAGATATTGTTCACAGATCTCTGGTTGCAGTGAAATTATGGATACATTGTTCCATTTATATACAGCCACAAAATGGAGCAATGTGTCCATGATTTCACTGCAACCAGAGATCTGCGAACAATATCTGCACAAATATCTGTGTGTGTGACGTGGGCCTTAGATATATACCTATGTAGGTATATACCTATGACACACATTGTTATATATATATATATATATATATATATATATATTTAGCACCATTAATTTAGTTGTTAATACATATACATAGAAGTATTTAAAGTCCTCACAGGGGTGATATGTATCATCAACTTTTAAACAGTTGGTGATGGAAACTCATTTTTGTAACTACGGTGTCAAAGATGCTGAGAGACCTATGTCTTTTCATTTGGTGGGTTTTTTGTGAACAGCTGAAGAGATGGGTGGGACGGCTGTTCACCATATCTCCTCCTCTGGCTCTAATCAATATGGATAGAGACATTGCTACATAGATATATACTATATATTCCTATATAACTCTATTTATACCTTAAAAATTGTAGATTTTAGACATATATTATATATAGATATATGATAGATATTATATACTTTAGTGCATATACAGTGCCTACAAGTAGTATTCAACCCCCTGCAGATTTAGGTGGTTTGATAAGATGCAAATAAGTTAGAGCCTTCAAACTGCAAACGAGAGTAGGATTTATTAACAGAAGCATAAATCTTACAAACCAAAAAGTTATGTTGCTCAGTTGAATTTTAATAAATTTTAAACATAAAAGTGTGGGTCAATTATTATTCAACCCCTAGGTTTAATATTGTGTGGAATAACCCTTGTTTGCAATTACAGCTAATAATCATCTTTTATAAGACCTGATCAGGCCAGCACAGGTCTCTGGAGTTATCTTGGCCCACTCCTCCATGCAGATCTTCTCCAAGTTATCTAAGTTCTTTGGGTGTCTCATGTGGACTTTAATCTTGAGCTCCTTCCACAAGTTTTCAATTGGGTTAAGGTCAGGAGACTGACTAGGCCACTCCATCACCTTGATTTTTTCCCTCTTGAACCAGGCCTTGGTTTTCTTGGCTGTGTGCTTTGGGTCATTGTCTTGTTGGAAGATGAAATTACGACCCATCTTAAGATCCTTGATGGAAGAGCGGAGGTTCTTAGCCAAAATCTCCAGGTAGGCCGTGCTATCCATCTTCCCATGGATGCGGATCAGATGACCAGCCTGGCCTTCGGACAAGCCTGGCCTCGGCAAGGGAGGAAACTTTCAAAGGCTGTCCAGGCCGTGGAAGGCTAACAGTTCCATAAGCCTTCCACTTCCGGATGATGCTCCCAACAGTGGAGACAGGTAGGCCCAACTCCTTGGAAAGGGTTTTGTACCCCTTGCCAGCCTTGTGACCCTCCACGATCTTGTCTCTGATGGCCTTGGAATGCTCCTTTGTCTTTCCCATGTTGACCATGTATGAGTGCTGTTCACAAGTTTGGGGAAGGTCTTAAATAGTCAGAAAAGGCTGCCAAAGAGATAATTAATCCACACATGTGAAGCTCATTGTTATTTGTGCCTGAACTACTTCTTAATACTTTAGGGGGACCAAACAGAATGCTGGTGGTAGGAGGGGTTGAATAATAAATGACCCTCTGAATTAACTTTTAACGCTTTAAAAAAAAAAAAAAATTTAAAAATTATTTTTGGCTGCAGTGCATTTCCCACTTCCAGGCTGATCTACAGTCCAAATGTCACAAGGCCAAGTTAATTCCGCATGTGTCAACCAGCTAAATCTGCAGGGGGTTCAATACTACTTGTAGGCACTGTATGCATATATACATCATTGCTAAACACATACATATATTAGTTTGCTAATATGATAAACATAGATAATAGATATATAGACACATAGATTTAGGACACATTATAGATACTTACATAGTTTAACCATATATACATAAGTAATATATTTATATAATATAATAATGTATATAATAACATTTATTCATTTATATATCACTATTAATTCCATAGTGCTCTACATACATTTGCAACACTGTCCTCTTTGGGGCTCTCAATCTAAACATCGTATCAGTATGTCTTTCAAGTTGCATACTTACATCTATCTATCCAATACATCGCTTGACTCTAGCGAGTCCGAGCCCGGGACTCGCTACTCGTTGCGAGTCTAGCGAGTCCAAAGTTAACGAATGGGGAAGCGAGTAATAGCGAGTAATGTGCGATTTACAAATCGCAGATGTGTCTCGGAAGCTTCAGGCTCTATCTGCATTTCCGCCCCCTACTGTGTGATGTGTGATGTAGCAGAGCTGAATGAGTTCAACAAGAAGAAGAAGGAAGACAGAAGAGAGAAGAAAGAAGAGAGAAGACCTGGGTCTTTGGAGGGATATGTGGTGGTAATAAAGTTGGAGTCCCTAATGATGTCTGTGTCTTTATTTTTAATAAATAATTTTTCTCTGTGTGGTGTTTTTTTTAACCCTTTATTGGAGATTCTTAGTGGCCGGGTCAAACCTGGCCTGACATTAAGAATCTCGGGCTTAATACCAGCTTGTATAACAAAGCTGGTATTAACCCCTTTATTACCCAGCGTGCCACCGCCACCAGGGCCGCTGGAAGAGCGGGGTTCAGCACCAGAGGATGGCGCTTCAATGAACGCACCATCTTCTGGGGCAGCTGCGGGCTGCAATTTCCAGCAGGGGGTGCCCAGAAAACTTGGGCCTCCCTGCGCTGCGGATTCCAGCCCCCAGCTGCTTAGCAGTACCTGGCTAGACATAGAAATTGCACGGAGCCCCACACATTTTTTTTTAATTATTTCATGAAATTCATGAAATAATAAAAAAAAAGGGCTCCCCTATATTCTTGTGTCTGGCCAGGTACAAATAGGCACCTGGGGGTTGGGGGCAGCCCGTCGCTGCTTGCTGGATTCGGCTGGTTACAGAAATACTGCGAAGCCCCGGTCAAATTTTTTTCTGACAAATCCATAAAACAATATAAATAAAAGGGACTGCATCTTTATTAACCCCTGGACCATGGGCGAGGGGTTAATAAAGATGCAGTCCCTTTTTTAGGATTGTTTTATTGATTTTTCAGAAGAAAAATGACGTGGGCTTCGCCGTATTTCTGGAACCAGCCAGATCCAGCAGGCAGCGACGGGCTGCCCCCAACCCCAGGTGCCTATTTGTACCTGGCCGGACACAAGAATATAGGGGAGCCCTTTTTTTTTATTATTTCATGAATTTCATGAAATAATAAAAAAAAATGCGTGGGGCTCCGCGCAATTTCTATGTCTAGTCAGGTACAGCTAAGCTGCTGGGGGCTGGAATCCGCAGCGCATGGAGGCCCAAGCTTTCTGGGCACCCCCCGCTGCAAATTGCAGCCCGCAGCCGCCCCAGAAGATGGCGCATTCATTGAAGCCCCATCCTCTGGCGCTGAACCCTGCTCTTCCAGGGACCCTGGTGGCGGGTAACTCACTGGGTAATAATGAGGTTAAGGCCAGCTTTGTATTATCAGCTGGCCCTAAGCCCGAAATTTATGGCGGTCACGCCAATATTAGACATGACCGCCATGAATTTCTATTAAATTGTTTTAAAAAAAACACAACACAGAGAAATTTTTTATTATTAGAAATAAAAAAAAAGCCATTAGGGACTCCATCTTTATTTTAAAAAATCCTCTTCCGTCCGACGTAGTCCAAAACGCGATGTCCTCTCTGCTACATCCCTGTGCATAGATATAGATGTCTATGCACAGGGAGTGAGCCGACTGAGAACAATCTCAGCTCTGCTACATCATCTCTGTGCACAGACATTCATGTCTGTACACAGGGAGAGCAGGCGGGCTCTAGGACCCTGGAGCTCTAGGACCCGAGCCTGGAACAGAGCAGACAGCCAGACTCGTTACTGTGCGAGTTTCCCTGCGATTACTTGCACAGTAACGAGTCCAATGCAAGTCAATGGCAATCCTAGTTTTGTCAGAGTCTCAGACTCTGACAAAACTAGGATTGCCATTGATTTGCATTGGACTCGTTACTGTGCGAGTAATCGCTGGGAAACTCGCAGAGTACCGAGTCCTGCGAGTCCCTTACTACTCGCCGAGTAACGAGTCCTAGCGAGTAGACTCGCCCATCCCTAATGTTAATCAATTGTATTCTTTCACTTCCTTTATGTTTTTTGTTCCACTTTGGAAACGGACAATCACACACACATCAAACTGCACAAAACAATGTACTACATCCAATTATAGTCACAACAGCTTCCAAGAGACCATACAGTGTATACACATACAGCAAGCAAATACAATACACAAATGCAGATGGAGGAAGTACAAAAGGTGTGACAAATGTCCACTGCTCCTGTTAGCACCACTAAGGATTCACAGATGTTCATTTCACCGCACTCCGGATGCAATAGCATCGGGCCTATTTCTAACATATATATATATACACACGGCCGATTCGGATCAGGGATCGGAAACCCAAACAATTTCCCCAAAAGTAATTTAACATGTTTTTGTTCTGAAAGAAGTTAAAAAATTAAAATGGCCCCAAAACATTATCTGTTTGTTTGGGCAAAATGCTCACCGGAAGACGCGTTGGCTGGGGTTAGAAGTGTCCCCAGCCATCAGGTCTACGGTCTATCAAGGTTGTAGAATTTTTTTGAACTTTGAATTAATTTTTTTAAGCATCCTGGAATTTGCAGCCATTTTTGACACCTGCAGGGGGTGAATTTTGGAAACATAACATTTCCTTATGTAGCCACAGCTGAGAAGTCCAGGAAGCTTACAATGTCCTTAAAGAGGACCTATCACCCCCTATGTGCATGGAAATCTAAATCCACCATTGAATGCAGCATGTCAGCTGCATTCAGAGAAGGGGTCCTGCATGGCTCCAACACCCCTGTACCCTGAGAAATAGACTTTAAAAAGTGTACATATAGTGAGTCCGGAGGGACTTACTGAGTGATGAGTCATCACTCTTGCTGGTGTCCTACCCCCTCTGTGTGCCACCTTCAGCCCCCTCCTTCATATGTCTCCCCTCTCGGCCGCTCAATGCTGCTCTGCTTTTGAACTCAAGCAGATGCAGAGAAAGCAATAGGTGGGACCGGGTCCTGACAGCTGACACACCTCCTGACGGTAATGTTAGCGCTGGAGCCCGCCCTGCTCCAGCTTATGTATGTAAAGCAGGGCGGGCTCTGGTGCTGGCTGACATGCCTCCTGTGGGTGTCATCAGCGCCGGAGCTCGCCCTGCTTTACATACATAAGCTGGAGCAGGGCAGGGTCTGGCACTGACGTCACCGGCAGGAGGCGTGTCAGCTGCCAGGACCCTGTCCCACCCAATGCTTTCTCTGCGTCTGCTTGAGTTCAAAAGCAGAGCAACATTAAGCGGCCAAGAGGGGAGACAAATAAAGGAGGTGGCACTGAGAAGGCTGGAGGTGGCACACAGAAGGTTGGAGGTGGGGAGGACACCTGGGAGCAGCAATGACTCATCACTCAGTATGTCCCTCTGAACTAACTATATGTACACTTTATAAAGTCTATTTCTCAGGGTACAGGGGGTCTGGAGCCATGGGGGATCCCTTCCCTGAATGCAGCTCACATGCTGCATTCAGTGGTGCATTTAAATTGCCATGCACCAGGGGGGTGAAAGGTCCTATTTAAAACATCGGTTTAAAAGAGCTTAATATTTTTTAAAGAATTTTTAAAAATATTTATTTATTATTATATATTAGTTTATTTATGTAATTATTATTATTATTATTTTTTTTTTTTTTTTTTGTTTGGAGAGCAAACCTTAATTATTGCAGAGAGTCAGCAGCATGCGAGGCCATCTGTTGTTCTACACTTATGTGATAGCAATTCATATAAAAATTGCATATGGCCATTCATTTATATAGCGCTATTAATTCCATAGCTGTTTACATACATTTGTAACACTGTCCCCATTGGGGTTCACATTTCACGCCATACATATACAATACAGAATTTTGGCAAGTGCACAACTGTGTTATATGTATAATTCATATTAAGTTGTCCTTGCATTTCTGCATTACCCCCAGCCTTATTCAGCATTCCAGTTGAGTTGGTGGTGAATGGTGACCTGGAAAAACTTATTTGTTTTCACCATTATATTTCTTACAAAGATGGGTTGGTGAAATAGTTACCCTCCCTTAGTTGGCATTTTGACTAGAGAAGGACTTGTTGGAGTTGATTTTTTTCAGCTCTTCCTTAACCAAGAACTATGATTTTGTTAAAGTTATATTTCCCCTTCTAAAATTTTGTGTCCATGAAGAAAAAGTGGGAGGAGTCTCCAATAAAAAATTCTTACTTTATTTATGCAAAATATAAAAAAATATGAAAATCCATGATAGCGGAGATGCAATCTTGACGCGTTTCTGGCTTATGCCCTTAGTCAGTGATAACAAAAAGCATCATGGTACAAGCTTAAAAACATGCAGCAGCCAATCATGGTACAGATTCAACAAATTAGTATATTCAAAACATATGGACAAAGAATCATATCTAACATGAATGTAACACACATGAATACAGAGCATATAACATCTGTCCTTTTTAATCAAGAAGACACATGAGAGATAACAGCGAAAAACAATGTGATCAATTTACAAAGGAAACAATCCTGATGTTAACGTAAAAAATCTGCATACAAATAATCAGGATGTTCAACTGAAAAATCTGTATACAAAAAACATAAACTTTAAATAGAAAAACTGCATACAGAAAATCAAGATATTTAAATGGAAAATCTGTATGCAGAAAAAACAGGTGTTTTAATGGGAAATTTGCATGCAGAAAATCAGTATATTTCAATGGAAAATATGCACGCAAAATCTGAATGTTGCAAGAGAGAGAAGAAATGTGTAATTAATGGGCAATCACCACTATATAACGAATCAATATTCTTTATTATTTACATAGTCAATACAACAAGCCACTGCAAACATTGTGCATAAAAACATAAAAACATTTAAAAAGGCTCAAGACCTACATACAGAAGAGTGGGAGGCGTAGGCCCTTGCCCGTGTGCCACAGAGAACAATTGGTAGACAAAAACAGATATTGTTGAAATTCACCTATTATCACAGAGTATATTTCTTGCAGATTCTTGTTAGATTTTGAGTATAACCTGGCAATAGACCATAAAATATAATGCAATCACTGCAGGCTCCCAATCCCAGTAAGGTGATCAGCACTTTCCAAGCAATACATAGAACTCAGTCACCACTTGGTGGGGTTCTATATGTAACAATCAGCCACCACTCAGGGGAGAAATGTGCTTGTGTAATCACATATAGGAGAAGTATATAAACTTCACCATGCCTGGGTGTCAGCAGTAGGACACAAGTGTACTATAAACATCAATCTGCTGAGAAACTGCTAAGAAACAAACCATTGCTGCATGAAGATAAGAGTAATCGATACTGTTTATAGAAATGATTCCTCTTTAGAGGGCAGTTACCTGTCACACTGTGCACACAGGGTTAAGGGACCCCTATGTGCCCCACGCATAGCGTCACAGGAGTGACTTCGTCAGGGGAGACGCTGACAATGATGCAAGAAATCTTAGTCACGACTAGAGTTACGTCTGAGTCTAAGGAACTGGCCTTTAGGGATCCCACGTCTCAAATGCAGTAGGTGCCTGCAATCAAAGTGCAGTAAGCTATTTGTGGCTGTAGGCTTACAAAAAAGTGTGGAAACTATCCTATGTTCCTGTATAGTCAGTTTGAGATCTAAAAAACTCACCACTGAGTCCGAGATTTCACTAGTCAACCTGATGCGCTCAAATTATTATCATTTAGGATAGAAATGAAGCTGTTGCACTCATCCACGGATCCTATCCAGAGGAAAAGAATGTCATCGATAAAGCGATGCCATCCAAGTACATAATTCGCAGATCGATCCATCGGATACACAATCATTTCCTCCCACCATCCCATGAAGATGTTTGCATATGTTTGCGCCCTCATAGCGGTTCCGGATGCCTGGTTGTAATACTTGTGGTCAAAAACAAAATAGTTTTTTTCTTTTCTAAGACCAGCTTGAGTAGGTCCAAAATTAAGGAGTCGAGTAACCTGTTACTGCTCGACCGTTTGTCCAAAAAATTTCCCACCGCACTAATTCCCACGTCATGAGCAATGTTCGTGTTTCGGGACTCAACATCAATGTATAATAACAATGTGCCTTCTGGAATCTCCAAGTTCTCAACCTCATGAAGGAGGTGTGTGGAGTCTCTTATATATGATCTTAGTGAGGTTGCCATGGGGTGAAGATAATAATCCAGAAAAATGCATGGTTTTTCAAAGAGACCCCCATTCCCCAAGATAATGGGCCTACCTGGAGGCTCCAGTAAATTATTATGCACTTTCGACAGCAAATAGTATGTCGGAATCCGGTGAAACTTTGTGGTCAAGTAGTCCCTTTCCCTCTTGTTTATGACCACCAAACTGTAGGCTTTTCCAATAAGACCATCAAGCTTTTCTTTAAACACCTGTGTTGGGTCAGAGGGTAAAATCCAGTAGTGACTCATGTTTCCAAGCTGGCGTCGAGCTTCTTTTAAGTATAGATCTACATGCCATAGAACAATATTACCCCCTTGTCAGCCTCCTTTATTATAAACTCCTTGTTTTTCTTTAGTGTGGTTAAGGCCACTTGTTCACCCCTGGTTAGATTATTAAATCTACCCGGTGCCAATTTTAGGTTACTCACCTCATCACAAACCTTATTATAAAAGAATTGAATGATGGGGAAGGATGAAAAGGGGGGTGTTATCTGGGATGGTGTCCTTCCTGGGAAACGGTAGGCCACTCTCATGTCGTCCTCAGTTTCTAAAACCTCCAGATCTTTAGGGCCCGTCTCTCCGCATCAGTGAAGGAATCATCTTTGGACGGCTGGTGATAAAGAACCTTGAATATGAGCTTTCTACAGAACAGATATACGTCTTTAGTGAAAGTGAATTTGTCCAAGTCCATGGTGGGTGAAAACGACAAACCCCTTTGTAGCAGTTTGGTTTCAGTATCGGATAGGACATAATTAGAAGATTGATTATTTGTAATTAATGTCTCGTCTCAGTGCTTACTATTTGGGCGGATCTGATGGTTACTTCTTCAAACAATTCTCCCGGTCTAACTCCGGTTGTTTGCGCTTCCCCTGCAGTGACGGTCCTAGGTCGGCCCCCTCACTTTCTTCTCCCTCTTCGAGTCCGTCCTCGGAATCGGTGGGTTCCGAGGATAAAAAATCCTCTTCAGAGGGAAGTTCAGTCGGAGTGTGGGGAGTGGTATTTGGTTTGAATGGTTTCATCGTTTTTTTTGGGCCCGGGTGACCACCCCTCGGAGCTCTAGGGTTACCCTGGTGTGACCACCTGTACACACGACTATTGTCAAAATCATTTTTGTCCCTTAAGTACTTTCTCTTTTTATTGGCAAGAATGACTGATTGATATTTATCAATGATGCTTTTCAGCTTTTTTTTGAAAGGTTCAACTAGAGTGGGATAATCAAAAGCTTCTAGTTTTGATTCCTTAGATAGATAAAGAGAAGTTAGAGCATATATGGGAGCAACACCAAGAAAATCATAAAGGAGATAAATATTAATATATAGAAAACAACTTTATTCACTACACACATAGTTTAAAAACATTTAAAAGGCATAAGGGCCCTCGAACATAAGGCAGCAGAAATGGCGAAAAACACTGGCCAATAGGAACCATAAACATACAATAGATGATCAGACAATGGAGTAGCAGCAATCAATATTTAAAGTATAAATAGACAATAGGCATACATGTACAAAGCTTGAGCTAATCAATGAGCATAAAGACCTGGACACGATATGTTATAGGGAGGTGTATACGAACAAAGAATGACCGACTGTATAATGGTGGTAAGGTTCACATATTTGGTGGCAGAGTATATTAAACAATACTGTAACCTAGACAAGCTTGTCAAATATGGGAATTAGAAAACCGGTATAGCCCATATAATGGTATAGACAATTAAACAAACCCCATATTCACAATGACAAAAGTGTTATACCATCATTCAAAACACAGGTCAGGTTAGTATGATTGCAACCCAAAGAACACATAATCATGTCCAAAGGTGTATGTAATGGTGAGGTCCTAAAATAAGGAACATCAACTTAGCCCACAATGGTATTCACCTACAGTTGTGGCCAAAACTATTGACACCCCTGCAATTCTTGTGCAAAAAACTACTAGAAAAAAGCAGCATCAAAAAAAACTCACCATGTATGCCAAAAGCAGAATCAAAATGCACTCTCAGGATGCAGTCAGAGCCCATATGTGAAGCAAGCCCAGCTGCAGGCTGATAAATCACCTCTACCAGCAAGATGTGGGAGGCGATCTGCCATGCATACACTGAGCCGGCTTAGAGCACCATTCACACAGATACACTTGATGCAGAGTGTCTGAAAGCGACCCATCCTGCACCGCTGCTTGAGCGATGGGTCGCACAGTAGAGGTAGAGGTGATTTATCAGCCTGCAGCTGGGCTTGCTTCACATATGGGCTCTGACTGCATCCTGAGAGTGCATTTTGATTCTGCTTTTGGCATAAATGGTGAGTTTTTTTTGATGCTGCTTTTTTCTAGTAGTTTTTTGCACAAGTTTTTGATAGGACTGGTGAGCATGGGATTCCTTGTCGTGGATCATCAGCTTAAATGTCTTGGCCAATGCATGAACCAAAATCCCATTTGTAAAAGTTTTTTATTCATCATATAAGAGACTTTTTGCACTTTTTATCTATCCAGGGTGCAGTTGGGCCCTTAGGGGCACCATTCATCTAGTGGTGCAGAGGTATCGTACTGTGCGACCCATCGCTCAAGCAGCGGCGCAGGATGGGTCGCTTTCAGACACTCTGCATCAACTGTATCTGTGTGAATGGTGCTCTAAGCGAGCTCAGTGTATGCATGGCAGATCGCCTCCCTCATCTTGCTGGTAGAGGTGATTTATCAGCCTGCAGCTGGGCTTGCTTCACATATGGGCTTTGACTGCATCCTGAGAGTGCATTTTGATTCTGCTTTTGGCATACATGGTGAGTTTTTTTTTGACACCCCTGCAATTCTGTCAGATAATACTCAGATTCTTCCTGAAAATGATTGCAATCACACATTCTTTGGTATTATTATCTTCATTTAATTTGTCTTCAATGAAAAAAACACAAAAGAATTGTCCTAAAGCCAAATTGGATATAATTCCACACCAAACATAAAAAAGAGGGTGGACAAAATTATTGGTATTGTTAGAAAAATCATGTAACTTACCTGTGGCACCTAACAGGTGGGGCAATAACTAAATCACACTTGCAGCCAGTTGACATGGATTAAAGTTGACTCAACATCTGTCCTGTGTCCTTGTGTGTACCACATTGAGCATGGAGAAAAGAAAGAAGACCAAAGAACTGTCTGAGGACTTGAGAAACCAAATTGTGAGGAAGAATGAGCAATCTCAAGGCTACAAGTCCATCTCCAAAGACCTGAATGTTCCTGTGTCCACCGTGCACAGTGTCATCAAGAAGTTTAAAGCCCATGGCACTGTGGCTAACCTCCCTTGATGTGGACGGAAAAGAAAAAATGACGAGAGATTTCAATGCAAGATTGTGCAGATGGTGGATAAAGAACCTTCACTGAAATCCAAACAAGTTCAAGCTGCCCTGCAGTCCGAGGGTACAACAGTGTCAACCCGTAGTATCCGTTTACATCTGAATGAAAGGGACTGTATGGTAGGATACCCAGGAAGACCCCACTTCTTACCCCGAGACATAAAAATGCCAGGCTGGAGTTTGCCAAAACTTACCTGAGAAAGCCTAAAACATTTTGGAAGAATGTTCTCTGGTCAGATGAGACAAAAGTAAAGCTTTTTGGGCAAAGGCAGCAACATAGAGTTTACAGGAGAAAAAAAGAGGCATTCAAAGAAAAGAACATGGTCCCTACAGTCAAACATGGCGGAGGTTCCCTGATGTTTTGGGGTTGCTTTGCTGCCTCTGGCACTGGACTGCTTGACCGTGTGCATGGAATTATGAAGTCTGAAGACTACCAACAAATTTTGCAGCATAATGTAGGGTGCAGTGTCAGAAAGCTGGGTCTCCCTCAGAGGTCATGGGTCTTCCAGCAGGACAATGACCCAAAACACACTTCAAAAAGCACTAGAAAATGGTTTGAGACTCCTAAGGTGGCCAGCAATAAGTCCAGACCTGAATTCCATAGAACACCTGTGGAGAGATCTAAAAATGGCAGTTTGAAGAAGGCACCCTTCAAATATCAGGGTCCTGGAGCAGTTTGCCAATGAAGAATGGTCTAAAATTACAGCAGAGCATTGTAAGAAACACATTGATGATTACCGGAAGCGGTTGATCGCAGTTATTTTGGCTAAAGGTTGTGCAACCAAGTATTAGGCTTGAGGGTGCGAATACTTTTGTCTGGCCCATTTTTGGAGTTTTGTGTGAAATGATCAATGTTTTGCTTTTTGCTTCATTCTCTTTTGTGTTTTTTAGTTAAGACAAATTAAATGAAGAAAATAATACCAAAGAATTTGTGATTGCAATCATTTTCAGGAAGACACTGAGTATTATCTGACAGAATTGCAGGGGTGTCAATACTTTTGGCCACAACTGTATAAGTATAGGAAGTAATCAATATGCCAGATCAAATGTAAAACTGGCAGGAACTTTTGCCGACTGCCACCACTGTTTCCCGCTGCGGCCGCCTGCCTCCCGCCGCCACCTGCTTCCCGTCGCCGCCGCCAGAGGAGCCACCGCTTCTCTGCAGCTCGATCCCTCATGCAGGGGGATTGAGTGGCAGAATAGCGATCTGGCAGCCCAGGCACTGTGATCCACTTAGTGGATTACTGTGCCTAGGCTGTCAGATCGCTTTCTGCAGCTCAATCCCCCATGCAGGGGGATCGGGATGCAGAATAGTGATCTGGCAGCCAAGGCACTGTGATCCACTTAGTGGATCACGGTGCCTGGGCTGTCAGATTGCTTTCTGTAGCTCGATGCAGCACTCATGCAGGGTGATCAGCGGCAGAATAGTGATCTGACAGCCTGGCCGCAGTGATCCACTTAGTGGATCACTGTGCCGGGCTGTCAGATAGCTACTCTGCAGCCGATCCCCTATGCCTGGGGGATCGGGCTGCAGAATAGCAATATGGCAGCCCAGGCACTGTGATCCACTTAGTGGATCACTGCACTGACTGTCAGATCACTTTCTGCAGCTCAATCTCCATGCAGGGAATCGGACTGAAGAGTAGTGATCTGACAGCCTGGGCGGAGTGATCCAATATGGACGAAGAATGTAGCAGAGGCGATTGAACATTGCGGGACCTTCGTTGTGGACTAAGTTGGAGGCGATCGAGCGTCATAGGACCTTCGTTGTGGACTACGTCGGATCTTTATAATAAAGAAGGAGTCTGAATTGTATTTATTTATTTATTTATTTTTTCTGAATAAAAAGATTTTTCTCTGTGTGGTGTATTTCTTTTTCTTAGTACTATTTACTAGAGATTCCTAATGACCGGGTCTAACATTGGCCCGACATTATGAACCTAAGGCTTAGTGCCAGCTGCCAATAAAAAAAGCTGGCATTAACTCCTTTATTACCCAGTTGTCCACCGGCACCAGGGCAACTGGAAGAGTCTGGGTACATCACCAGAAAATGGGGCTTCAATGAACACTTGGGCCTCTCCATGCTGAGGATTCCAGCCTCCAGCTGCCTAGCCGTACCTGGCTGGACCAAAAATATGGGGGAGCCCCACGTCATTTTTTTTCTAGAATTAGTTGTAGAAAAAAAAAAGGACTTTGCTGTATTTTTTTATGCCAGCCAGGTACAAGGAGATAGCTGGGGGTTGGTGGCAATCCGTAGCTACCAAGTTGTACCTGGCTGGACCAAAAATATGGCGGAGCCCTATGTCATCTTTTTCTAGAATTAGTTCTAGAAATAATTAAAAAAAATGGGCTTTGCTGTATTTTTGGTTGCCAGCCAGGTACAACGAGGCAGCTGGGGGTTGGTGGCAGTCCGTAGCTGCCGAAATGTACCTGGCTGGGCCAAAAATATGGCGAAGCCCCATGTTTTTTTCTTTTTCTAAATTACTTCTACAAATAAAATGATGGAGCTTTGCCGTATTTGTGGTTGCCAGCCATGTACAACTCGGCAGCTGGAGGGCTGGAATCTTCAGCGTGGAGAGACCCAAAGGTTGTGGGCCCCATATACTGCAAATTGCAACCCACAGCCACTCCAGAAAATAGTGCATTAATTAGAGGTACCATTTTCTGGTGCTGTACCCCAACTCTTCCAGTTGCCCTTGTGCTGGTGGCACACAGGGGCTCTCCATATGCGACATGGTGTCTGTTAACAAGTTGAATGGAAAATTAGCTTCAATTGTTAGCGGACACCATGACGTGTGTGGAGAGCACCTGTGTGCCTACACATTGGAGATCCCCACAAGTGACCCCATTTTGGAAACTACACCCCCATGGAAGGTATCTAGATGCATAGTGAGCACTTTGAACCTCCAAGTACGTCACAAATTGATCTGTAAAAATGAAAAAGTACTTTTTTTTCACAAAAAGTTTTGTTTTTCATTTTTACGGATCAATTTGTGAAGCACTTGGGGATCAAAGGGCTCACTATGCATCTAGGTCGGTTCCTTTGGGGTCTTGTTTCCAAAATGGGGTCACTTGTGGGGGAGCTCCAATGTTTAGGCACACAGGGGATCTCCAAATGTGACATGGTGTCCGCTAACAATTGGAATTGTCTAATTTGGAGATCCCCTCTATGCCTAAATATTGAAGCTCCCCCACAAGTGACCCCATTCTGGAAACAAGACCCCCAAGGAACCTAACTGGATACATAGTGAGCAATTTGTACCCTAGGTGCTTCACAAATTGATCTGTAAAAAGGAAAAAGTATGTTTTTTTCCACAAATATTTTCTTTTTTCAATTTTATGGATCAATTTGTGAAGCACCTGGGGGTTCACAGTGCTTACTATGCATCTAGATATGTTCCTTGGGGGGTCTAGTTTACAAAATTGGGTCACTTGTGGGGGAGCTCCAATGTTTAGGCACAAAGGGGCTCTCCAAACGCGACATGGTGTCCGCTGACAATCTGAATGGAAAATCAGCTCAAATTGTTAGCTGACACCATGTCACGTTTGGAGAGCGCCTGTCTGCCTTAACATTGGAGCTCCCCACAAGTGACCCCATTTTGCAAACTCCACCCACAGGGAACTTTTCTAGATGCATAGTGCTCAACTTTGAACCCCCAAGTGCTTCACAAATTAATCCGTAAAAAATGAAAAAGTACTTTTTTTTTTCACAAACGTTTTCATTTTTATGGATTAATTTGTT
Organism: Allobates femoralis; assembly: GCA_033576535.1. Taxonomy (NCBI): domain Eukaryota; kingdom Metazoa; phylum Chordata; class Amphibia; order Anura; family Aromobatidae; genus Allobates; species Allobates femoralis. The sequence continues at coordinate 548,784,095 of JARQOC010000002.1, read as the reverse complement.
AAGCACTTGGGGGTTCAAAGGGCTCACAATGTATCTAGATAAGTTCCCTGAGGCATCTAGTTTACAAAATGGGGTTACTTGTGGGGATGCTCCAATGTTTAGGCACACAGGGCTCTCAAAATGCCACATGGTGTCCACTAACAATTCCAATTGTTTGCGTACATCATGTTGCATATGGAGAGCCTCTGTGTGCCTAAACATTAGAGCTCCCCCACAAGTGATCCCATTTTGGAAACTAGACCCCCCACGGAATGTATCTAGATGCATAGTGTTTTTTTTCCACAAAAATTTTCTTTTTTCATTTTTACGGATCAATTTGTGAAGCACCTGGGGGTTCAGAGTGCTTGCTATCCATCTAGATATGTTCCTTGGGGGGGTGTAGTTTCCAAAATGGGGTTACTTGTGGGGGAGCTCCAATGTTTAGGCACAAAGGGGCTTTCCAAACTCGATATGGTGTTCGCTGACAATCTGAATGGAAAATCAGCTCAAATTGTTAGCGGACACCATGTCGCGTTTGGAGAGCCCCTATCTGCTTAAATATTGGAGCTCCCCCACAAGTGACCACATTTTGGAAACTAGACCCCCCAGAGAACTTATTTAGATGGGTGATGAGCATTTTAAACCCCTAGATGCTTCACAAATTAATCTGTAATAAAGAAAAACCTAGATGCATAGTGAGCACTTTGAACCCCCAGGTGCTTCACAAATTCATCCATAAAAATGAAAAAAGAAAATGTTTGTGGAAAAAAAAGTACATTTTTTTCCACAAACATTTTCTTTTTTCATTTTTATGAATGAATTTGTGAAGCACCTGGGGGTTCAAAGTGCTCACTATGCATCTAGATAAGTTCCTTGGGGGGTCTAGTTTCCAAAATGGGGTCACTTGTGGGGGATCTCCAATGATTAGGCACACAGGGTCTCTCCAAACGCGACATGGTGTGCGCTAATAATTTGAATGGAAAATTAACTCAAATTGTTAGCGGACACCATGTCGCTTTTGTAGAGCCCCTGTGTGGCAAAACATTGGAGCTCCCCACAAATGACCCCATTTTGCACACTAGACCCCCCAGGGAACCTATATAGATGGGTGGTGAGCACTTTGAACCCCCATATGTTTCACAAATTGATCCGTAAAAATGAAAATGTACTTTTTTTTTCACAAAAATTTTTTTTTAGCCTAAATTTTTTTATTTTCACATGAGCAACAAGATAAAATGGATCCTAAAATCTGTTGGGCAATTTCTCCTGAGAACACCAATACCTCATATGTGGTCATAAACCACTGTTTGTGAGCACGGCAGGGCTCAGAAGTGAAGGAGCGACATTTCACTTTTTAAATGGAAAATTAGCTCCAAAAGTCAAATAGCGCTCCTTCCCTTCTGAGCCCTGCCGTGCGCCCAAACAGTGGTTTATGACCACATATGAGTATGGTGATCAGGAGAAATTGTCCAACAAGTTTTAGGATCCATTTTATCCTGTTGCCCATGTGAAAATGAAAGTATTGAGGCTAAAAGAAAATTTTTGTTAGAAAAATTAAAATGTCCACTTTTTCCTTCCATGTTACTTTAGTTCATGTGAATACCTGATGAAGGTGGTATCAGCTGCTGAAACATGTAGTGAGGAGTGACCAGTCCACATTTGTGCAAGTAAAGAGAAGGTACTAAAAAAGCTGTCTCTGTGGTTTATCTCCAAACGCCCGCTCAAAACCGTAAAGCTTCTTTAATTTACACGTCTCTACACCCTGGTGGGTGTGCGGTGCTGCTGGAGGAAAGCTTCTACGAGACCTGTGGGGAGAATAACAGGAGGATCGAGGACATGCGGTGATGTCAGAAACATCGTGGTCCAACACGTGACCGGCTGTCTGGCCTGACAGCGGTGGCTGGTGCACGAGATGCACCAGAGGCTCTGTACCGCGGTTATGCCGGAGCATAACTGACCAAGGTTAGTGCATCTCCCCCATTGCCTCCACTAGACCACTGGGTATTACACCAGGAGTGCCCCTCCTTGTCCTTCTTTCATTTTAGTACTGGTGTGAAAAAGACTCTCAGGAGACAGCCAGATGCACTTATCTATCAGGACACACCAGTAGCACTGAAGATGGGTTCTTAGAGAATGCTGCCAGGCATGACAAAACCTCCAAGGCATGACTGGCGAGCTCAGGCCACTCTTCCATTTTTGAAGCCCAAAATGAAAAAGGGTCCAAACACCCCTGATGGCATGGCTATTTAGCTCCAGATACTCCTGCACCATGCTGTCCAGTCATTAACTATGTGTCAGACTTCTAATCATGTCTACAGGCTGGTTGAAAAAATTGGTCAAAGGACTCGACAAAATTGCTTCTGACACTTACATTGCTGCTGCTAATGTTTCTATGCTGACGACTTGTCATCCCCCGGGTTGTCTGATGTGTTGCGGAAAACCAGTCTTAAGCTTGTCTATTAGATATTTAATACTCCAGCATGCGTGTGTCCCTGCCTAGGGCAGGAAGCATCTGGGTAAATTTACTCTTGTACCATGGATCCAACAGTGTGGTGACCCAGTAGTCGTTGGTAATTTGAATCCTAACCATATTGGCATCAAGTTGCAGATAGTACAGCAAGAAAGCGCTCATATGTCTAATGTGTCCATGAGGCCCAGTCCTTGTTATTTTGGTGGCTGCAAGATAACATCCCTCTTGCTTCTTCCATCCTCTCCCACTAATCTCGAACAACAGAAAGTGGAATCATTTCTTCCTCATCTCTTGACTGTTCTATGCCCATCATCTCTTCATCCTCAACCTTCTGCATTTGTTCCTCAGCTCCTGTATCTTCACCACAAGCTTGTCATGAGCTCCTCTCTGTTGCCTTACTCCATCCTGATATGGAACCCGGCAGTGTAATGAGAATCTGGAGCTTTGAAATCCTTATCTCCTTTCTGCATCCTCTTCTTCCTCCTCCTCTTACTGTGGTACCACCACCTCATTCTGCAGACTTTCATAGCTTGCTCCAGAATGTGGTGAGTGGAGAACTGATGCTGATGATGGTAATGTCAGCACTAATCATCTTAGTAGCTATTTCGAACCTGTGAAAAAGGGTGCAGAGGTCCTTGATCTGTGCCTCCTCTGGAATCTTCATTTGCACAATATTTGGCTCACTTAAGTCACTGTATGCATCATTACTGCCACAGTCACTGCAACATGTGCAGAATGGAAATCCACTGTGTCAGCACATTGCATATCAAATGGTTAACCAGTTGTCTGAAAGACCTCTGTAGAAATGCTAGTCTATGAGCCAGTGAGATAGGAAGGAGCACACAGCGACTGTGCCTTGTGCAACAGCTCATCCTGGCAGGGATAGAGGCATAGGAATTGCTGGTCAACGAGGTTGAGGACATGAGCCATGCAAAGCACATGTGTAACATTGCCCTGTTGTAGGGCCCCCACAAGGTTTTCACTGTTATCGCACACAGCCTTCTCTGGCTCAAGGATTAGTGGAGACATCCATTGGTCAAACTCAGTCTGCATAACTGTCCACAACTATTCAACTGTGTGACTGATATCTTCAAGGTCTGGGGGACTAGCTATTTTCCTCATAGAGAAGAATCTGCCTGCTGGCATAAGGAGTCAGATAAGCTGATAAGGGGACTTATAGCCGCAATGTTCCTCTGGGAAATATGCAAATTGACACTTTAGTGAGGAAGTGAAAAAGTCTAATGCCACCCAATATGGGTAGCAATCCTTGTAGTCATAATCGACTGCAGTTTGGGGCTCTGATCTGGCACAAATCCCAAGTCATATTAAAATGCTTGTTAAAGAGTCGATTATGACTACAAGGATTGCTACACTTATTGGGTGGCATTAGAGTTTTTCACTTCCTCACTGAAGTGTCAATTTTCATATCTCAAAGGCATTTTAATTTAAACATTGCCTATGTCAGGAGAACCCTAACAGTGAAATGAGGTGTATTTTGTCTGAAGTTTTTGAACATTAAGGTAAAGATCGAGGGCACAGCTGGAGTCACTACAGGAGATGGATGAGGCAGAAGCAGTGGATGGAGAGGTAAAGGAAGAAGATTGTCCCAAAAATATTTGGGATTTGTAGAGTTGGGGAGTAGTCCTTTTCCCGCCTGGTTCCGAATCCACCAGAGTCATCCTGTGGCCGGTGAGGGAGATGTAACACCCCTGGCCATGTTTTCTCTTCCAGGTGTCAGTGGTCATATGCACCCTGTCGCACACAGAATTTCTCAAGGAACGGGTGATGTAATCTGAGAAATGCTGGTGTAGCACAGGCACAGCTTTCTTTGAGATGTAGTCACCATTTGGCAACTGATACTGGGGAGCTGCATTGGCCATCTGCTTTCGGAAACCATCTGTATCACCAGGCGGAAAGGAAACATTTCTGTGGCCAACAAATGGGAAATGGTAAAGTTCAAGCTCTTTGCTTTGGAATTTGTAGGAGAAAATAATATTTTCCATTACCACAACTGCAGGACCGAGGGCTGACTGCTATGCTGAGAGAGGGTGGAGTAGGGTGTATCCGACAAACTGCTGCACTGTGAAGGAGGTACAGGCGGAGATGTTCTGGTGGGTTCACGAACAAGTGAGTTGCTCTGTGTCTGGAATCAGTCAAACCACCAGGCGTGTCCACTTCTGTAACAGCAGAGGGTCTTTCAGTTGCCTCAACTGTAGCAGGTAAACAAGTTTAGGTCCTGTAGCTGGATATATGTTGGAAAAACACCAGGCAAGCTGACTTAGGAAGAAGCAGCAGATGCATTTGATGCAGTGGACAGTGTTCAGAGAAGGTGAGGCCCGCCAGAAACAGTTTTACAGCAGTATTTTTCTTAGAGAAACACATGCTAATTGGCCATGTGACCATTCATGCATGTTGGAGTTAAACTATGGAGATTTTGACATCTACTTGATTATTGCATACAAAGATTGCGAATAACGTGAGTTGGGTCATCTTCTGCAAAGTGAAAAGAGGCCCAGGCTAGACAACCCTTAATGCCTCAGACAATTGCAGACCTGTGACCACTGATTTCCAGAGGCAGATTTGTGGCTGAGGGTGCAGCACTTGTAGTCCTTGCAGCCCTTAGTCTCTTTGCGAAACGCTGCAATCTGACCTCATTTTCATCCTCCTTCTCCTCTGCTGAGCTACTCAGCTGCATTATTCTGGGTTCATTGCAAGTCAGATATAACACCTCATCATCATCATCCTCCCAGTTGTCCAACTCCTCGACATGAGAGTCACCTTCCTCCACTGGCTGCCCTTAATGCATAATAAAATGCAGCTGTTCCTGAGCCGCGTGACTCTGAGTTGATTCCAAGTGGGATCTCAAACCTTATCATCATACTCTCTGTTTTCTAACTCCTCACCCTGAGAGTCATCCTCCTCCTTTTGCTGCCCTGAACCAACAATACGGTGGAATTGCTCCTCAGATATCTGAGTCTCATCATCATCATTGTTATCACCTCCACCACCATAGATTAATATCTGGTGACAAGAGTCTGGATTCTCCTGTAAACATACTTCCTCTATCTCTGGATCCAACTGCAAAAGATTTTTGGCATCAGGGCAGATGCTTTTCTCTTCTGGAGTATGTTTGGAGCAGACCTCCAATGTCCATGGAACAGAATGTGTGAACATCTTTACAGTAGTGCCCATCCGTGCTTATGAGTGTTACACAGGGTGTCACATATGCAATTGGGGCGCCACTAGTGAGGATTGTGCTGTATTGTTTGTGATGTTGAGGTGAAGAAACAGGTGGACAGGCCACTTGATGCAGCGGCTTTCATGAACTGTAGCAAAAGTTGGGCTTCATCCACAACTTGTATTTCTCTGCTGCTGGCAAACAAGGAGACTTGAGTATTCTGTTAGGTAACAGAAGTGTTCACTTTGCTTGGGATATGACAAGTCAATGTTTGGTTACTACAGCTTTCAGTAACCTTAGCAGTAGCACCAACCACATGCACACCTCCAACACCAAGCCTACTACCCTTTAACAATATTCCCCTACCCCTTTCTACCAAGACATCAAGATTCCCCTCTAATCTTTTATGCACACAGATTTGGAAAGTACTTGTTTGAGGACAAACTCAGCCTCTTTAGGGGAAACTGAAGGAATTTAGATTCACAGGTTACAGGTTTAACAGAACCTTTTTAGGGGAAACTGAATCATTTGGCAATCTCTTCCAGTATGCAAAAATCATGGCTTTGGCAATGCACACAGGTTTAGGAATTACACTTGTCCTCAGCACAAAATGCCTATGTCTGGAAAAACACCCTCACGCTACTAGTCTAGCTAAAAAGGGATGGAATAGCTAGCTATCTAATTTTATGACACGAACAGAGCAGCATGGAGCAGCATGAAGTGACAGCAGCACTGTCTCTGACCAGTAAAACTCTGAAAATGGCAATGATGGCAAATGGCCGCTTCTTATATCCCTAGAGATATGTGACTTTGGCAGCCAATGAAACAAGCCCGCATATGACACAGCCCTTGTGTCTTCAATTTGTAGGTAATTTACCCTGATTGGCTGCAGACTAGGACTATCCACACTGAAAATGTCAGGAAAAAAACAATAGAGTCCAACGCTACTCTGACCTCTCCACACCCCCTTCTCTCATCAAAGACATCCTGCCTGCTATCCTACACTGTCAGAAGGTAGTAAAAAGCATTGCTTAAATGCACCAATGCTTTTTTTAATCTGACTACTCACTGAACAAATCTGCATTCGCCAACTATTTGGAAATAGCTTGGGCGTTCCTAACCCAAACCGAATTGGCAGCTTTCGTTCCAAATTTAAATTGGCAAAGATGTTTGAACAAAGTTTGCTCATCGCTACTTTTGGGCCCCTTTGAAGGTTTTTTCTACGCCCTTGATTTTGCCTCCCATTGATTTCAATGGGGTTTGGAGGATTTGACAAACAGAATACAAACTCGTTCATCGAGCATTGCCTTTTCGGTGAACCAAACAGAATTCGAACTTCTAGAGGTTTGCTCATTTCTAGTTGTGATGCCATTTTCATGGTGATTGTAGTAAAGCAGAAGCAAATGATTATCAGTTCTAAGGATGAAAAGTGTGTTTGACATTGTTTTATTCCTATATGTGTTGGTTTTTCACATTTGCTGTACCAAATGTTTTGCATATTTTGTCATAGGTAGTCTAATTTTACCTAAAATGTTTTTTCTTTTTTTTGTTTGTGTGTTTGTTGGTTAAAAAATTCCAAAGACCCAGCCAAGTTTATCATCAGATGTCAGGAAGTTTACTATTCTGAGAGTAAATTAGGTAAAAAGCCTAAAAGCTATGGAATTCAACTGTTCTCAGAGTCAAGTATCAAATGAATGAAGAATATGAGGTCAAAGTAAGCCACCAAACTGTCTTGCAATGGCTAAAAGCAGTAATAATAATAATATTTATTCATTTATATAGTGCTATTGATTCTATAGCACTTTGCATACATGAGTAATGCTGTCTCTCTTGGGAGCTCACAATCTAAACATCCTATCAGTATGTCTTCACAATGTAGGAGGAAACTGGAGTGCCTGGAGGAAACGCATGCAAACACAGGGAGAACATACAAACTCCTTGCAGATGTTGTCCTTAGTGTCCTTGGTGGGAATTGAACCCAGGACCTCAAGACCCCAGTACTGCAAAGGCTGCAGTGCTAACCACTTGAGCCACCATGCTGCCCTGTAGGGTTCAAAGCACAAGTTCCAGTTAAGATGCCTTTGCTTTTGTCAAAGAACTGAAAGGTCCAACTTCAGGTAACCAAGAACACAGTCAATGGTAAGAGACAGGTTGGTCTAAGGTGTTGTGGTCGGATGAATCCAAGTTCAATCTGTTTGGTATTGATGGCAAGCATTATACATACTGTCCAATAGGAAAACATTATGATGTAAGTTACCAAACAACTACAATTAAAAATGGTGGAAATATCATGGTTTTGAGCTGTTTTTCTGCATCTGCCAGTGGAACTTTGCTTAGATTTGATGAAAATATGACTGCTACCATGTGCTAGGATATACTGGAGAATGTATTGCTGCCACATGTTAAAACCAGTAGGTAGGATCTGGAAATCAGCAAGATAGCAATCCTAAACTCACATCCAATTTAGTCAAAAACTGGTTAGCAAAAAAAAAATGTTTGCTTGTTGCGATGGCCAAGCCAACGTGGTTTACACCCTATAGACACCTTTTGGTTGAGTTAAGATGACAAATTAGGGCCCGTACCCATAGCAATAATGATTAATTATTTGCAGATTTGCAAATGGAACGGATCAAGATCCCTCAAGATGTCTTGAATACTCAAGTGGCTTCAATGCCTCGTTTGTGTGGTGCAGTAATTAAAGCAAGAGGTTATGCTAGAAAATACTAAGTTATGGCATTATAACAATGAAGTTTCCCTCTATGTTTAATCAATAAATTGTATTTGCAAAACTATTGGCAGTTAGTTTTCTTTAATTAAATGTCATACCTATATTCTTGCATGATGACAACTTCACAGAGTTTCAATCACCAGGAAAATGGCATCACAACAACCAGACAGAAGTAATCACACTTTCAAAAAATGCTAAACTTTTGGTCGCCACTGAGCACTCAAGAAGACCAGAAACTTTTTATTCTACAGTGTGTAGAGAAGCATCACCAGGACTATTCTGTACAAAATAAAGTGTGTTTCGTTAAAAAATGTTAAACTGTGAAACTACTGTAAAATTGGACATTTACTTTGCTGCAAGACATTTACTACCAATAATTGATAATTCTGTGATGATTGAGCCACCAGTAAACAATGTTGCAATGCTATGAAATTTTGTGTATGTTGTAATCACACCACAAGAGAATTATTCCCAAGCATGACACATAAAATCTTACACTATACATTGATGTTGTAAATATTTATTCCCATAGCAGAGAAAAAGTCTGATAGAGAGGGAAATAAAAGAATAAAATATCTACCTATCCTCTAAGAGCCTATTAGTAACTTCTTAATAAATATTTTAATATTGTTAAAGGAATTCTGTCAGGTCAAAAATCCATATATAACTGATATAATTTTCTAATTCCTTTCTCTAAGCTCTCTCTATTCTCTAATGTATTTCTATTATTTATGCTTCCCTACTATCCTATGTAAACTTCATAATAAAAGTTTCATTCCATCTGTCAATCACAGTGAATTCTCTACTGTCCACTCCCCAAGGAATGAATATTCATGTATCCCTACAGTGCCTTGTCTCCTCTGACTTTAATGCTCTCTGACTCATTGCAGACAGAGGAGAAAGGAGGGGGGAGGAGGTATGAACTCTTAGTAGATCTTCATTGTGTGTATCTGAGGCATGTGTGTAGTGTGTGCTCTGAGTTTTTTGTGTTTATATGAACATTTGATCATTTGCTCAGCAGATACACATATTACATGTATGCAGGAAAACTAATGTTCATATAAACAGAAATCTTTTACAGATAGCACCGACTGTAGTGATGTTACTCAGCAGCCTGCAAAAACCTGAGAGATTCAGTGTAACTTTAGCAGAGGGGAAGGACAGAATACCAGCTCAGATAGGCATGGATATTTAATTTATACAGTATATACTGGAGCTCACTTTTGTTAAGGTATATCGGGAACTGATATGTTGCTGCTGTAAGACCTGGAGGGTTACCGTGTGTTTATATCCTCCTGATTAGACTGGAGTTTATTTTAATGGAGTTGAATCTTAGCGCTAACTTATTACCTTTTATGCTATGGCATTTGACCAGCGTCATCTCTCCTCACCCCTCCAGCCCCACCTTTCCTCACCCCTCCAGCCCAACCTTTCCTCACCCCTGCAGCCTCACCTCTCTTCACCCCTCCACCCCCATCTCCCTTCACCCCTCCAGCCTCACCTCTCCTCACCCTTCCATCCGGACCTCTCCTCACCCCTCCAGACGGACCTCTCCTCACCCCTCCAGCTGGACCTATCCTCACCCCTCCACCCTCACCTCTCTTCACCCCTCCACCCCCACCTCTCCTCACCCCTCCAGCCGCACCTCTCACCCCTCCTGCCTCATCTCTCCTCACCCCTCCAGCCCCACCTTTCCTCACCCCTCCAGCCCCACCTTTCCTCACCCCTCCAGTCTCACCTCTCCTCACCCCTCCATCCCCACCTCTCCTCACCCCTCCAGCTTCACCTCTCCTCACCCCTCCAGCCTCTGCTCTCCTCACCCCACCAGCCTCTGCTCTCCTCACCCCTCCAGCCTCTGCTCTCCTCACCCCTCCAGCCTCCTGCCACATCATACTCTGCTATCCACAGAGCCCCCTCTATACTCTGATACCCACAGAGCTGCCTCTATACTCTGCTACCCACAAAGCCGCCTGTATACTCTGCTACCCACAGAGCCGCCTGTATACTCTGCTACCAACAGAGCCACCTTTATACTCTGCTACCCACAGAGCCGCCTCTATACTCTGCTACTCACAGAGCCGCCTCTATACTCTGCTACCCACAGAGCCGCCTCTATACTCTGCTACCCACAGAGCCGCCTGTATACTCTGTGACCCACAGAGCCGCCTGTATACTCTGCTACCCACAGAGCCGCCTGTATACTCTGCGACCCACAGAGCCGCCTGTACAATCTGCTACCCACAGAGCCGCCTGTATACTCTGTGACCCACAGAGCCACCTTTATACTCTGCTACCCACAGAGCTGCCTCTATACTCTGCTACCCACAAAGCCGCCTGTATACTCTGCTACCCACAGAGCCGCCTGTATACTCTGCTACCAACAGAGCCACCTTTATACTCTGCTACCCACAGAGCCGCCTCTATACTCTGCTACTCACAGAGCCGCCTCTATACTCTGCTACCCACAGAGCCGCCTCTATACTCTGCTACCCACAGAGCCGCCTGTATACTCTGTGACCCACAGAGCCACCTGTATACTCTGCTACCCACAGAGCCGCCTGTATACTCTGCGACCCACAGAGCCGCCTGTACAATCTGCTACCCACAGAGCCTTCTCTATACTCTGCTACCCAAAGAGCCGCCTGTATAATCTGCTACCCACAAAGCCGCCTCTATACTCTGCTACCCACAGAGCCGCCTCTATACTCTGCTACCCACAGAGCCGCCTCTATACTCTGCTACCCACAGAGCCGCCTCTATACTCTGCTACCCACGGAGCCGCCTGTATACTCTGCGACCCACAGAGCCGCCTGTATAATCTGCTACCCACAGAGCTGCCTCTATACTCTGCTACCCACAGAGCCACCTCTATACTCTGCTACCCACAGAGCCACCTGTACAATCTGCTACCCACAGAGCCTTCTCTATACTCTGCTACCCACAGAGCCGTCTGTATAATCTGCTACCCACAAAGCTGCCGGTATACTCTGCTACCCACAGATCAGCCTGTATACTCTGCTACCCACACAGCCGCCTGTATACTTTGCTACCCACAGAGCCCCCTGTATATACTGCTACCCACTCACCCGCCTGTATACACACAATTCATTTCACCGCGCTCCCGATGCAATTGCATCGGGTCTTTTTATTAGTATATTAATAAGCTGTAGTTTCTGTTTGGTCACACTAATCATAATTATTACTCTCCTATTTCTTATACACACCTTTGCATCTCCATATACCACCCAAATCTTATTGATTACACCTTTATCCTTGGTACATGGATTAAATTCAACTACTCCTTCCCCTTATCAGCCTGCTAACTTCAGGAACCTCTGGCCTTGTTCACACACAATTTGCGTTTTTTTTTAGCACTCCTAAAACCACGTGCGTTTTTTTAAGAGTACCAAAAAATGTCCCTTGTGTGTCTGAAAGGATTAGAATCCTTTTTGGACTTTGTCATTTTTTAACCAAAAACGCAGGCAAAAATGCATGCGTTAACGCAGGTGCCTATATGTGTCCTGCGTTAACGCATGCGTTTCCCATAGGGCCCCATGTTAAAAAAATGCATGCGTTTTTGGGAGCAACCCCTGTGTTTTTTTCCAGCACCCAAAAAATGCTGCATGCAGCGTTTTTTGAACTGGGGGAAAAAAACGCAAGTGGAGGTGAAAAACGCATGTACACTCAAATGCACCCTGCGTTAACGCACCTGCGTTTTTTTTAACAGCCCAAAAAACGCAGAGATGGTCAAAAAAGCTCATATGTGTGAACAAGGCCTCTATTAAGTTACTATCAGTCACAAACAAAAAAAAAAATCGTCAGTATCTATAATACCTTAGTTCTGTGATTCTCCTGTGATTCTCCTCCTTAATATATAGGTACCTGTCCATCCAAGAAGACTTCCTGTATCGCTGCAGTTCACTGCAGCCGACGCTTAGCATTGTCTGTCTAAGCGTCTTCCGGGTTTTGCTGTCAGAGAGTCAGCTGCGTGATGTGTTTCTCAGTCACGCTCTGCCTCGTCCCCGGCGCCTCATGGTGTATGTCTGGGCGTCTTCAGGATTCTCCTGTCAGTGAGTCAGCTGCGTGCCGTGTCCCAGTCATATACTGTCTCATCGCTGGCGCATAACGGTCCTACGTCAGCAAGGGGCTGGTTTTGATCTGTCCTTGGTCTCTGTTTGCATGCAAAGCGCTGTATGTCGGATTTCGCCAACTAGTTTCGAAGGCTGTATGCGGCCTTCTTCCTCAGGGTATCTTTTTTAATTAATTTTTTATATATATGATTTTGTTTTATGTGTGATTTTGTACATATATTTACTTCAATAAAGAGATCCCTTTCTAAAAAACGAAAGGGAAAATAACTACATAGTTGGTCTGGTTCAAATGCCATAGCATAAAAGGCATGGATAGTTAAATAATACTTAAATACTTATAGACTGTGACTCTCAGACAGCTCACGAGTCATGTCAATAACTTTGAAAGAGTGTGAAGGTGCTTATAGCAAGAGAACTACACAGGGTACAATAATGATTTTTACAAATTCTTAAAGGGCTACCCGGGCACTATTCAAGGCTACTATTAGTATTATACTGAAAAATGACCTGATAGAGTCCCTTTAATTAAAGGACTCTGACTAGAGTCTCTGTACACAGTTTTAACACAATAATCTTAATGATTTTTGCTAGTGCTTTTTGCAACTCGTAAATCAGGAAATGTAACAATTGAGTTCCTTGGGCTTGATGTTAGGCCCCAATGGCCAAATAAGTGCAACTAAAGCTAAGCATTAAAAGCCTAATAGAACAGCAGGCTGTCAGCTTAATGCATTAGCATCAGGTTTAACAAAAAGCTATGATGAGCAAGTCTCCAAATGATGACATTTGTGTCTAACCCACATAAAAAAGCAGATCGAAGTAGGGGTAAGGTTGAGCTGTGAATACTGCCTCATTGGGATTTCTTTGGAAAAGCTTTGGCTATCATTACACCGATAATAGATGCTCTGAGTGTCACTACTGTGAGGGGGCAGTAGCTGGATTTGGCTCATGACCAGAGCTGAATGTGGCTCTCAAGGTCAGAAAGGTTGGGGACCTATGAGATCAAATAGGGATGATTAGAATAGTATTATAAAGTTGCAGCTACAGACAGTGATAGCTGGGGGGACATAAACCACCTGACAGGTTCCCTTTACACAACAAATTTTGACGACAAACTTCACCGACATCTTGAGACACATGACAGTGTCAGCTGACCGCACCCAGAACTGACGTCACAATCAGAAAGCAGGGCGCAGCACCAGAGACCACGGTGAAAGCCCTCCTGCCCAGAAACTGCAGGGAGCAGGGAGAGCAGCCAGCAAGAAAACCTGTGGAGACCCACTACCACCAACGATGAAGCACAAAGGAATGACAGTACCCTGAGAGGGGGATTAATTTCCAGAACTGTGTAGGTCATTTTTAGATGAATCCAGCCACAGAAGTCCCACACTCCAATGTATTTGGTGTGACACATCATTCAACTTAACAAAACATCAAGTACCTATACAAACAACAGTGGGAGACCATTAATCAAGCCCGCAATGAGCAGGGTTATCTGGTATCTATACTTATAGAGACCACAGCCACAAAAGAAAGACAAACAGAAGAATTCTACAACAATATACGATTGAAGCTATAAACATCAGCCAATTTTTAAGATTAGTTTTTTTTAATTAATTTATTTGATGTGCAAATGTTTGAACAAAGGAATTTTTAATTTAGGTGAAAAATAAAATTATTTTTTATATACAAACAATTGGTCTGGGATCAATATCTTAAACAAGGTGTAAAATAGTAAGCGCTAGATCATAACATTATATATGTAATGGTACATTGTGTTTGCTAACTGTGTAAGAAGGCTAATAGATCTTTGGAAAATCCTAGAGAAGCTATAAAATTGACCTTCCTTTGAGCTAGTTGAGATATTGGAGTATTACAGTTGTTTGTTCTATGAAACTCTCAAAATGCCTAGAAAAACAGAACTTTCAAGTGAAATTCGACAGTCTATTCATGTTTTTAAAAATTAAGTCTATTCCATGCAAGAGATTGCTAAGAAATTGAATATTTCCTACAACGGTGTGCACTACTCCCTTCAGAGAGGAGCACAAACAGGCTCTAACCTGAGTAGAAAGAGAAGTGAGAGGCCCCGCTGCACAACTGAGCAACAAGACAAGTACATTAGAGTCCCTAATTTGAGAAAACGACGCCTCACAGCTCCTCAACTGGCAGATTCATTAAATAGTACCCGCAAAATGCCAGTGTCAGTGAAAAGGCAACTCCAGGATGCTGGCCTTCAGGGAAGAGTGGCAAAGAAAAGCCATATCTGAGACTGGCTAATAAAAGGAAAAGATTAATATGAGCAAAAGAACATAGACATTGGACAGAGGTAGGTTGGAAAAAAGTTTTATGTACAGACGAATCAAAGTTTGAGGTGTTTGGATCAAACAGAAGAACATTTGTGAGGCGCAGAATAACTTAAAAGATACTGGAAGAGTGTCTGATGCCATCTGTCAATCATAGTGGAGGTAAGTGATGGTCTGGGGTTGTTTGGTGCTGGTTAAAGTGGGAGATTTGTACAAGGTAAAAGGGATTTTGAATAAGGAAGGCTATCACTCCATTTTGCACCGCCATGCCATATCCTGTGGATTGCACTTGATTGGAGCCAATTTCATCCTTCAACAAGACAATCACCCAAAGCACACCTCCAAATTATGCATGAACTATTTAGGGAAGAAGCAGGCAGCTGGTGTTCTATCTGTAATGGAGTGGCCATTGCAGTCACCAGAACTCAACCCCATTGAGCTGTTGTGGAAGTAGCTTGACCGTATGGTACGCAAAAAGTGCCCATCAAGCAAATCCACCTTGTGGGAGGGGCTTCAGGAAGCATGGGGTAATATTTCTCAAGATTACCTCAGCAAATTAACAGCTAAAATGCCAAACGTCTGCAATGCTGTAATTGCTGCAAATGGAGCATTCTTTGATGAAAGCAAAGTTTGAAGGAGAAAATTATTATTTCAAATATAAATCATTATTTCTAACTTGTCAATGTCTGAACTGTATTTTCTATTCATTTTGCAATTAATTTGATAAATAAAAGTATGAGTTTTCATGGAAAACATAAAATTGTCTGGATGACCCCAAACGTTTGAATGGTAGTGTAGTTTAAAACTTTAGTTTCTCTGAAATGAGGCAACAGATACAACATAGAAAGATTAAAATGGATTTAGATTTCAATGACCTGCATGCCCTAATATTGTACATGCTGAGATATTCCTTTTCAAGGACAGCAGCAAATATTTTTTTTTTACTAACGACTAAGTATACAGGGGCACAGAATTGTTTCCACCTTATTACCTAAACCAACTGTCACTAACAGCTTACTGCACTACAAAAGTTCTCATCCTCTACACCTTAGACGGAGTATTCCAAAAGGGCAGTTCCTTTGGGTCACAAGAAATTGCAGTGAAAACACTGATTTTTTTGAAGGAAGCACGGGATCTGACTGATAGATTTTTGGCGTGTAGCTATCGCCGTAATATGATCTCGGGAACTTTCCAAAACTCTAAGACGACTACAAGGAAAGATTCCCTGAAAAAAAGGCCCAAAACAAAAAGGGGGACCATTAGTAGTCACACTATACAATAATCAGTGGGAGGATATTAGATTGATCTTACAGAGAAATTGGGACATCATTACCCGAGGTGGAAGGGTAAAACCATTTCTCATAACCCACCCTGGGTTAACCTCTATGAGAACCTCAAACATCAAGGACCATCATACTAGGAGCAAGGTACATGTACAGGTGGCGGCTCCAAACTTAGGGGTACTTTTGCCTGTGGTGATTGTATATTCTGTCCTTTCATGATATTGGCAGAAACTTTCTCCTTTCCCAATTTTAGCTGAAATCCGAGTCTTTCTTTAACTGCAAATCCAAAAACATAGTATACGCCATTATTTGTGGCTGTATGAAAATTTATGTCGGTCAAGCGACGCAGGAGTTAAGGAAGAGATTGCAACAGCATGTCTCTACCATAAATACGGCCAAAAAGGAGCACAAAAAAGGCAACAGTCTTCTATTGCAAAGCATTTTATGGTAGAACACAATTGCAACCCTAACAGCATCAAAATGATGGGCCTACAGGGTATTCACCCTAACATTAGAGGAGGGAACATCGCCTTGGAACTCTTGAAAATTGAAGCTAGGTGGATTTATGAGCAGAAAAGTATGTCTCCACGAGGCCTCAATGAGGAGCTGCTATACAATGGGTTCTATGAACAAATATAATTATGTTTTGTGAACAACTTTAATAAGAAGCCATTGACTGCATAAAATCTAAATTTACCTTTCTCCCTTTCATAGGACACTATCGTTTGAACAGATGACATTCAATCAACTACTATACAATTGTGCTAATGGAAAGAGATATTCATGTTCGTTTGCCCTGGAGGTTGATCACAACAGAATCCCTCCACTACCGTCTGAGACTCTTTGGCACCAATAACACAATCCTGCGAAATTAAATTTTTTGAAAAATACAAGAGAAGTTTTCACTGATTTCTATGTAATTTGGTGTGCTGATTATGAAAATTACCTCCATTTTTTTCCATCACGTAAGGATTTTTTGTAAAACCAAGATCGATATTTTTGCTAAAATCCTATTTAAAAAGGAATTCTGTCGAACAATTGTACATGTAATATCTGGCAACAGTGGCTTGCTGAGAGCGGCGCAGCAGGGATGACGTCATTCCTGCGCCCGGTGGTCACATGTAGAATCCGCCGGCATACAGCGAGGAGAGTGGACGGAGGACCCCAGGTGCCTGCGGACATCGGAGGGTGAGATCAATGCGGAGGCAGGGGGCGGGGCCTCTGTATACCGAAGGGGGGGCTGTGTGCCAGCAGGGGGCCTCTGTATACCAATGGAGGGGCCGTGTTCCAGCAGGGGGGCCTCTGTATACCGATGGGGGGGCGTGTGCCAGCAGGGGGGGAGCTGTCTACTTTGAGGGGGACACAGTAATGTAATATGCCTGCTCCCTCTGATAGACAGGGGGATGCAGTGCATATTCATTACACAAAAGCGGCATCACGTGACTGCCTGTGCACTCTGCAGCCTCCCCCCACCTCCTCGAGCCTCCTCCAGCGCTCGATCACAGGACGTGCCCATTCAGCAACTGTATGACTTGAGTATAAGCCGAGGACGGCTCTTTTCAGCACAATTTTTGTGCTGAAAAACTCGCCTTATACTCGAATATATACGGTACTTTATCTTACTACGGATGTTAAGTACACAATCTTCTAGGTTAAAAAAAGAGAAATAAACAAATAAAAGCGATTGCCATTTTAAAACTTTTACTAGTTACAACAGTGCAAGTTTAGACCTGTTCGTTGCGTCTTTCCGATGCGCTGGGAAGGTGTTCGAGGGGTATTTCGTAGGTAGGTTTCACCGTGGTAAAAACTGAGAGGGAAGAAATTCAACAGAGAAAAAAAAATTGGTAGTAATTGTTCGTGAAAATACAATTAGATTTCAATTTCTCAAAAAACGTGACGTGATACAGAATTTTCATTATTTTTTTTTAAATCTGCACCAAAAAATACATACATTTCAGCTATCAATTCCCTTTCATTTTTTTCATCGCAGGCCTGTGCTATGCTTTGGAAGCGTACATATGGAGTGCGAAACTGAAATGCTTACCTTTTGGGACATTACAGTATCATGCCGACAGGGCTACATCATTTGGCATCTCAAGGATCAATTTGATGCGCATCCGGACGGCTGCTTGTCTGAAGATAAACCCTGGGAAAGACCTCATTGATATGTATTCATCCTAAAGGACTCTCCGTGGAGCCGGGCATGTTTCTACAAGAGGAAAGTTTATGTGGACAGTACAATATAGGGAGACTCTACAACTTACACTTGTTGTCGCAATTGGTAGCACATAATATTTGCCCCTCAGGACTTAGGGGGGAGATTAGGATGAACCTGTCCCCAATACCTGAGTTACCTCAGGGTATTTATTTAGCCTTTACAATGCAACTTGTATATTATGATGCTCCCCTTTTGTTTCATTATGGGACATTCCCCCTAGGTACAAACAATATTGTGTTATACTGTAACTAGAGTTACTTTTCTACCTTCGGGAAGAAGTTACAACACTCCTCCAAACGCCTGAGGTGTCTATGACTAGATGGTTTCCACTGCCCTCCCCTTCCCTTACTTCCAGTCCTGAAGCATGAGGTTCTAAAAAAGGTGTAGAAAAGACAAAGCAGGAAGAGAAGCATCTCCAAGGAGGAGTTGCAGACAGAAAAGAATTATGGGAAAGTACAACATACAACAATGACCAGCAGATGGCAGCAAAGGATAGCTGATGCATAGATTATACAACTAAAGCACAACATTACAAATGTCTATGTATGGCTAAAAGTCAATAGATAAACAGGTGCAGCACAATGAGCGAACCGTTTGAAGTTTTGGTTTGGTTCGCTGAACTGGCATATGTTCGACAAATAGATCTGTGAACAGTTTGCTCATTCTCCGAATCCCATTCAAATTAATTGGGAGGCAAAATCTGAAGCATAGAAAATACTTCAAAGGAGCCCAAAAGCTGACAAACACAGCTCAAACTGTTTTACAGTGGACTCCCGCAGATTTAGCACAGCCACTAACGTCCTAAACTATACTGTAAGTTACCAAGCTTCAGTGCCACTATCATCCTTCTTCTGGGCTCTCTCATGAACCTCAGACATATTGACTGTCCCCACTTAATTTGTTAAAGTCAGACTTAGCCCCGCCAGCCTCTTATCCAGTGCCTGTGATTGGTTGCCAGTAGGTCAACCAAGGTGATATTGGATTACTGTAAAAATAAATAAATAATTGAAAAAATTGCCATGTGTTCCCACCAATTTTCATACCAGCCAGGATAAAATGAAGGGCAGGTTGTAGGAATTCTTACTCTGGAGAAGCACATACTTATTGCTTCCTCGCAGGTAAGAATAGTAGCCTGCAGTCCCTCCAGAGTATGGTGCATTTTTTAAAAGCACCATATCCTGGAGCTTCATCCTAGCTCTTCCTGCTGCCATGGTGCAGTGGCAAAATAGAAGGGGTTAATGACAGATGAGTATTGTCAGCTGTCATCAACCCCTCGAGTGGTAATGTTAACGCATCTTTGATACCCCCATATTACCAGCTTAGGGAGTAAATAGTTAAAAAACAGACATAGAAAATCCTTTACTGTAAATAAAATACAGACAATCTGCTATATATTAAGTTCAAACTTACCCAGCTCTGTCAGTAATCCCCACAGAACAGTATTTAGTGAAGTACACTCAGCACATCTACATTTCTGTGACAGCAGCATGCAGCCACATGTATTTCTTTGGAGCTGCAAGCTTCTGTCAGAGAGCAGGTGTCCATGCAGGATGATGCATGTGAGACTGGAGCGAGTCTTGCATGTCTCTCGTTCAGTGTGAATACAGCATCACTGAGCTGAGGCAGTGAGTGGTGATATCAGACAGTTCAACTGAGGACACAATGGTAACAGCTGTTGTGGTTTACATGGTAACTCAGCTGTAACTGTAGATGTACTATGTGTCATCACCGCTCACAGCCATCAGTCAGTGAGAGCAAGCTGCTGCCGTGTGCAGATGCTGTAATGGCCTCTGCTCATTGCATGTACATTGCTGTTGGAGGGCGTGTTTGGGCTTAATAAATGGGTGACAGTTAAGGATGAGCGAGTACCATAGTATTCAGAATCGCTATACCCGCAACGAGTAGGTCCCGGTACTCAGTACTCGTTGCGAGTATAGCAATTCCGAGTACTACTGCAAAAGTCCTGTAAAAGAGAAGAAAAGTGGTTACAAAATGAAAAAATCGGATACCCACCTTAACCGACGGCTGCACCGGTACCGGCCGATGGACATCTATGCATGGAAAAGGACCTTCCACTCTCCCAGCCAATCTGATGGCTAGGAGAGATCTGGCCAATCATGTGATCGCTAGCGGCCACCTGATTGGCCAGATGGCAAGGTCCTCGGTGAACCTGAGAGGACCTTGCCATCTGGCCAATCAGGTGGCCGCTAGCGATCACATGATTGTGATGTGGTGGCATCTGAGTCTGATTTTTTCACTTGTATATAAGGCTAAATAAACCAGAGAAAGAAAAAATATCGCCTTTAGCATATGTTCACACGAGGTGTTGTGGCTTTTATTGACCTTTTACAAATGGAAGGGAACTGACATATACATTTTGTAGGTCCCTCTGTCATAAATAATTTTTAGTTAGCTATTCCCCAGCACTTTACAAGGCCTGCTACAATTTACAAGTAGGTATGTTGATCTTTGACTTCAGAGGCCTCAGGTGGCCCTGTAACATGCTTTTTGGGGAGGACTGCTCTTAGGTATGAGGTTCCTCCCTCATTGAGAGTCAGATAGTATTCCATAGCAGTTTACAATGTGCCCATTGTAGCATTTGCACTTGACCCTTTTCCTCCACCCCCTCCATCACCATGTGATTATAGGGACCCAAATTCAAATATTCAGAGGGTCTGCAGTAGGCAGGAAACCTGAGTTTGCTGAGGGCCCAGATAGGGCCCTGTAACATACATTTTGGAGAGACCAGTCTTACTTAAACATCTGGGCGGTCCCTTCCTCATTGACACTCAAGCAGTGGAATACATATTCCATAGCAGTTTACAATGTGCCCATTGTAGCATTGGGCTTTACTCTTCTCCACCTCCACCTCCATGTGATTCATTGGCCCTACATTCAAATGTTCAGAAAGCCTGCAGTAGGCAGGAAGCCTGAGTTTGCTGAGGGCCCAGAGATGGCCCTGTAATGTACATTTTGATGGAACATCACTTACTTAGATTTTTGGGCGGTCCCTCCTCTATACATTTGTGAGGGTCCTCCTGTAAACATTTGGTGCTGAAACCACTGCATTAAGAATAACCACATAACCAAAGCCATGGTTGATGGCATTGATGATCATCTCATCTGTACTGGAGGGCCCTTCTCTATTTATTGGGGATGGCTCTCTCTACATTTGGGAGAACCCTCCTCTATACTTTTGGGAGGCCCCTGCTTTATACATTTGGGAGGGCTCTCCTCTATACATTTGACAGGGCCTGCATCTAAACGTTTGGTGCTGAAACCACTGCCTTAAGAATAACAGCGAAAGCAAAGTCATGGTTGATGGCACTGAAGGTCATCTCATCTGTACATTAGGAAGGTCCCTCCTCTATATATTTGGAGTGCCCTCTATACATTTAGGAGGCCTCTCCTCTATATATTTGGGAGGGCTCTCCATTATTCAATTGTGAAAGCCCACCTCTACACATTGGGAGGGCCCTCATTTACAGTTTTGGGGATGGAACCACTGCAAGTTGGCTGTAATCTTTTTTTTCCCTGATATTTTTGGGGACTCATATTAAGCTTGGCTTTTTTCATCAAGATGTGCAAATATGTAACGAAAACCCAAAATGCTGGAAAAGACAGGGACAGGGACAAGGACATGGGCATGGGTGTGTTGTTGTCAGTGGTGTGCGACAAAGCACTGAGTCTGTAACAGGTCAGAAGAAGCTTGATGCATCCACTATGTTTCTGGCAAAATTTTCTGATCGTGAATGTGTGTGGAAGCCAGAAGAGTGATAGCAAACAAGGCTTCTTCACATTTCTCAAGCAGCGCCAAATTCTCCATTACTACACAGTTTATTTTCGATACACG
Organism: Allobates femoralis; assembly: GCA_033576535.1. Taxonomy (NCBI): domain Eukaryota; kingdom Metazoa; phylum Chordata; class Amphibia; order Anura; family Aromobatidae; genus Allobates; species Allobates femoralis. Next base: position 548,761,995 of record JARQOC010000002.1, on the reverse strand, counting down.
GAAGGCTGCACCATCCAATCTTCAACCTGGTCCTCCTTCCTCTCCCCATCATCAGTCACAGGAGACTTATGACCCCAAGCTTGCCCACTCCTAGAATGTGTTTTGTATGTATCATTTGGTTGACTATATCTTCTTACTGTGCAGCATTGAAGAGGGACATTATGAGGTGGCGAGCATTGATGAGCAAGTATTTGAGGACCCACGGCCAAAAAAAAGGCAATTTGAGGAACCTGATTTACTGTCACCAGATGTCGAGGATGATGATGATGAGACACAGTTGCCATCAGGTCAGCCTACAATATCAATTGTGAAGGAAGATGACATGGAACATGAGTTGGTCGATGATGAGTCCACTGATCCGACCTGGACCATTGGCACACATAGCCAGCACAGCAAGACAGAGGAAGATTGACACGCAACACCAACACAGATGCCAATGGTTAGTGTTTTGACCAGAGTGAGAATTAGGTCAACTGTTCCTAAGAGCAACCCCATTGTGACTGTGGCCCAAGCCAGGGAATGAGCGCATTCAGCTGCTGTCTGGAATATTTTGAATGAAAGTCTTTCAGAGAAAAATATTGTAATCTGTAGCATCTACTATACTAGGCTGAGCAGAGGTCAGGGCACAGGCAACCTGAGTAACACGAGTGTACAGAAGCACATGGAAGAAAAGAAACCCAGTAGGTGTTTAGAACACCATGGTACCAAATCTGTGTCTGTGGGTCAAAACACTCTCATGTTGCCTGTGCTTTGCCCTTGGCAATCTCCTGTCTGTGAAGCCGGGACTCATACCTCCTGCCTACGAGGCGCGGTTACACAGAGAAAGCAAGCATCAACCTCATCCAGTTAGTTGTCCAAGTGAAACGTCAAGTTGTCCAGAGAGCTTGGAAAGGAAGCGTAAATAACCAGCCACAAACTCCCAGGCACAAATACTAAAATCACACATTGCCAAATTGCTGTCTTTGGAGATGTTGACATTTAGGCTTGTGGGAACAGAGTGTTTCCGTGATTTCTTGCCTGTGGCTGCCCCATGATACTCAGTTTATAGCCGCCACTATTTTAGATGGTGTGCTATCCATGACTTACATAAGCATGTATGAAAAATATCAACCATGCTGTCACCAACGCTATAACTAGGAAGGTCGACATAACAACAGACATGTGAAGAAGCAGTTGTGGACAATCAGGAATGACACATTTCTCTGACAGAAGACTGGGTGAACCTGGTGGATGGTGGGACATCACATATCCTACCATGCCAAGAAGTTGTCCCAACTTCCATCATGGTTTCCATCTACTTGTATGCCAGTTTCTGTCTCCCCTTCTCCTCTTTCACCTCCTCCTCCTTCTCCTCCTCGATGCCATTCTGAAGCCCTCAAAGCATTTGTTCAGAGTGCCTGCAAACCTGAGATTGGTGAAGGCCCAGAGGTGGCCCTGTAACACATGTTTGGGAGGGCCCTCCTCTATTCTTTTGGTGCTAAAACCACTGCCTTAAGAATAATGGCATAAGCAAAGCTATGATTGATGGCACTGAAGGTAATCTCATCTGTACATTAGGGAGAACCCTCTATACATTTGTGAGGGCCCTCATCTATACTTTTGGAAGGGCCCTCCTCTATTAATTTGGGAGGGCCCTTATACATCTGGGAGGGCCCTCCTTTTATAATTTGGGAGGGCCCTCCTCTATACTTTTGAAAGGGTCCTTCACAATCTGCTGTCCATGAAGCAGGCGCTCCAACCTCCTGCCCACGAGCTGCAGTTGCACAGACACAGCATCAGCAAAGAATTTGTGATTGCAATCATTTTCAGGAAGAAACTGAGTATTATCTGACAGAATTGCAGGGGTGTCAATACTTTTGGCCAGAACTGTATGTTTGCGAGAGCCCTCCTCTATTCATTTGGTGCTGAAACCACTGCCTTAAGAATAGCAGCATAAACAAAGTCATGGTTGATTACACTCAAGGTCATTTCTAGGGATGAACGAGTATACTCGTTACTATTTGCTACTCGCAGAATAGTACAGTATTCGTGATAGGCTGGTTTCACATTACGGAATTTTGATTTTCGATGCTGTCCGATAAAAATCGGACAGCATCGGAACGATTCTGGCCCCAATGCAGCCCTATGGGCATCGGACCGAATCGGATGTGCACTAAATGGCATCCGATTTGGTCCGATCCAATTCTGTCCGATTTGTTTATCGGTGCAAAAATCGGTGCATGCTCCGATTTTTGCACTGAAAATAAAATCGGACAAAATCGGATGCCATTTAGTGCACATCCGATTTGGTCCGATGTTTTTAGCATGGGGCCCTATGGAGCAGGGTCCGAGGAAACATCTGATGTGTCCTCTGACCCGATTTTATTGTACTGAGCATGCTCAGTACATGCTCAGTACAGTAAAAATGCTCTAAACATCTAATTTTACTTCCGCAATGTATGTATATACATTGCAGAAGTAAAATTAAGTAAGGCAGGGGTTAAAAATCATAAGCAATCTATGCTCACCTGTCCACGATCCACCCGGCGTCTCCAGTATCTCCTGCCTGTAGGACCTGCCGTGATGTCAGAGTCACATGACCGGTCACCGGTCATGTGACTGTGACATCACGAGAGGTCCTAGGATCAGAAGAAGATCCTCCTGCTGTCTCTTGCACTCCCCTATGGGCGTGCTATTTTAATCAAAATGCACACTCCCCCAGCCAGGCTCGGTCGGCTCTGCCATGCAGCTTTCCTGTTATGATGCAAAACGCATCATTTCTGGAGCCACAGGGCAGCGGGTACCTTAGCAGCGGGTCCATGCAAAGCTCCAGGACGTCCGCTGCTAAGTTAAATAGCGGGTTACTATAGCCCCGCGGCCCCGGAAATGATGCATTCTGCATCATAACAGGAAGGCTGCAGAGCACAGCCGACCAAGCCTGGCTGAGGGAGAACCCATTTTGATTACGAGGCGGCAACAGGGACACAGAGAGGACGCCCAGGGGGGTTAGTAACGGTAACCCCCCGGATCATTAACAAATGCCCATGTAAGTTAGAAATTAATTTTCTTACACAGTCACAGGGCACATTTAGCAGACAGAGGGATGGTTAGAGTAGTATTAGCAAGGTGCAGGGACAGGCAGTGTTAGTCTGGGGGGCTTAATCTAGGTGACAGGTTCCCTTTAAAGGTAAGCAAGCTGCTACACATGCCATGAATGACTCATAGATTGAACCTAGTTGTTCAGAAGTGATTAAAAACATACTTTTCCTTGCAGGACATACATCACAAGGTGTTCCATATTATTGACCATTTCTGCCATTGCTCTGAAGGCCACTTCACACACTCAGATATCTGAGTCCAATATCTGAACAGATCTCTGGTTGCAGTGAAATCATGGATACATTGCTCCATGTTGTACACAGCCACAAAATGGAGCAATGTATCCATGATTTCACTGCAACCAGAGATCTGTTCAGATATTGGACTCAGATATCTGTGGGTGTGAAGTGGCCTTAAAGCTTGTGCTGATCTTGCAGCACTGCAAAACCACTTTAATTTGACAAGTCAACAACTCATTTGTGACCTGCACATGCAGTTGAACTGAACATATCAAATGCTGTCGAGGATTAGGCTGTGGTCACAGTTGCCATGCGTTTTTTTTATTGATTTAACAAAACTCATGCTTTTTTTCATGTCAGCATGACTTTTGTAAGGTGTGTGATGGCTCCCTGCGTTTTTGGGTGCGTTTTTGAATCTGCACCTAAAAATAGTGCTTGTAGTATTTTTTTGAGCGTTTTGAAAAACGCATGAGTTTTTGTAGAAAACGCATGCGTTTTTATAACATGGGTTCCTATGGGAAACGCATGCAAAAACGCATGTACAATTAGTAACTTTTAGTGCCATTCAAAAACGCATGCGTTTCCCATAGGAGCCCATGTTAAAAAAAAAGCATGCGTTTCCGAGAACGCATGCGTTTTTTTTAACATGGGCTCCTATGGGAAACGCATGCGTTTTTGAATGGCACTAATGGTACTTGCGTTTTTGCATGCGTTTTCCATAAGGCCCCTTATTAAAAAACGCATGCGTTTTTGGATATGCTCCAAAAACGCATGGGACTGTCACACATGCTTTTTGGCTATTAGGGCATGCGTTTTTTAACATGGGGGCCTATAGGTGCGTTTTTTACATGCGTTTTTGAAAACGCAGGTCTCCAAAAACGCATGTGAAAAATGCTACTGTGACCCAGCCTTAGTGAGCATCAAAGGGCTGTAGCTGAATACCAGCTTCAACATGCCCCTTGCATTGACACTCACACAGCACACATAACAACTGCCAATTGGTTGTGGATCAATGACATTTGTGAAGTTCTGAGTACTTTTAGTACTGCACCAAACTCTTGAGTGGTGATCAGTCAGGCTATTATCAGCATAACTATGGCTGGGGTCACACATAGAAATCCGTTTTTGGAAGTGATTTCCATGACCAATCCGTTGTTTTTGGGTGCTTTTTGAGCCTCCTACACCCCTGAACGTTTTTGGACTTAGTCATTTTTTGACCAAAAGGCACCCCAAAAAAACGGATCCGTTTTTCCATAGGGCCCATGTTAAAATTTTTTTTTTTTTTTTTTTTTTAAAACGGACCCTAAAAACATTGCTTTGGCTCAAAAACGGACATACAAATGTTTTTAAGTGCTGAAAAAAAACGGACAGGGTGTTTATTACATCCAATCTGTTTTTCTATCAGTTTTTGGACTTAGAAAAATAAAATGCCAAAAATGAATCCAAAAACGGACCAAGGGCTTATGTGTGACACTAGCCTAAGGCTGGGGTCACACATAGAAATCCGTTTTTGGAAGTGATTTCCATGACCAATCCGTTTTTTTTTTGGGTGCTTTTTGAGCCTCCTGCACCTCTGAACGTTTTTGGACTTAGTCATTTTTTCAGTAAAAACGCATATGCGTTAACGCATGCGTTTACGCAGGTGCCTATATGTGCCATGCATTAACGCATGCGTTTCCCATAAGGCCCCATGTTAAGAAAATGCATGTGTTTTTTAACTGATGCCAAAAACGTTGCTAGCAACGTTTTTGGCTCAAAAACGGACAGAGCAATGTTTTGAGGTCCAGAAAATAACGGACAGGGTGTTTATTATATCCAATCCTTTTTTCTATCAGTTTTTGGACTTAGAAAAAAAAATGCCAAAAATGAAGCCAAAAACGGACCAAGGGCTTATGTGTGACCCTAGCCTAAGTCACTTTTCTGTCTGTTGAAACAATCACTGCATAATCTTAAAGAGGAAACTTTGACTGACCAACATGTGACTATAGATCAAGATTTCCCAATGGGTTATGCTACTGAGCCCAGTCAATATTCTGAGGCAACATTGGGTGATGATGAGGAAGATGAGGAGGATGAAGAGGGAGAAGACTTGTTTTTCGGTGCTTCCAAGGGGAATCACATTTTAACACAGGGAACTCCCAAAGCCATCCTGGATGGTCTGGAGAGGAGGAGGTGGAGGAGAAGGCGAGACAGCATGAGGAGAGGATGGGTATTGTTACTCCTGTTGGTGACACAGAACCTTTGCCTGTTTGAAGCTGTTTGAAAGGGACAACGTCCAGCAATCTCAATACTACACCCCAGAGTTACAGATTCCCAACAACCTCCATATGATTCTGGATCGTTGCTGAGTCACTGTTGAAAATCTGACTATAAGGCTAAACACCCATCTGTCGGATGATTTTGTTTGTTAATTGTGTGTTTTCTTGTCCCCCTTTTGTTCCCTATATAATGTACACAATGACCTAACCATAACACGCATGTGCCTGTGGACATATTCATTCAATTGCTGAAACAAGCTTAAGAAGATGTTAAAAAAAAAACAAGAAGACCAAGGGCAAGAAGAAGCAAGGCAAGGCAGATAAAAATTCCACAAGACAGAAGGTATTTGTGCAGAAAAACTGTGTGTGTGCCCATGTGTGAGTGTTGTGTGGCCATCAGTGTGTAAATGCAGAAATCATTGAATTTCTTCTTGGTCCACACACAGGGAAATTCAAAAACAAGTAGTCACGTTTTGCCAAAACAGACTGGATCCTCACGGTCATCGCCAGTCCCTGCTCCTGAGGTACATAGCGTTTTAATATTGTCTGGGGCGGCCTCATGGAATTAGCTGTGATGACACAGTAGCCTGTGGAAATGTAACAGCATACCATGTGTGCTCCAGATCCACAACAAGCTACAACACCATTGAGCACATAGCAGTAGGGCACACCATTTTTTGTGTACAGTGCATATCAATGTAAATGTTTTCCAACCTCTCATCACAAACAGCATGTGTTGTCTCAAAGAAAAAAACATTCCCCCGTCTGAAAATTGATAACAAAGTCCTCATCCACCTGTTACAGAAGCAGCCCTCCCTCTGGGACCAGGGCCATGAGGGCTATAAAAATCAAGCAAGAAACCGTGAATTTTGGAAGGAAATTATAACTGCCATGTAGTGATGGGCGAATCCTAAATTACTCGGAATCGCTTGACTCTAGCGAGTCCGAGCCCGGGACTCGCTACTCGTTGCGAGTCTAGCGAGTCCAATGTTAATGAATGGGGAAGCGAGTAATAACGAGTAGTGTGAGATTTACAAATCGCAGATGTGTCTCGGAAGCTTCAGCCTGAAGCAATCCTAGTTTTGCCATTTATTTGCATTGGACT
>JARQOC010000002.1:548702238-548741226 GCA_033576535.1 Allobates femoralis | reverse complement strand
TGTCTGCTGCTGCCTTGTAATTATGCACGCCCCTCTCTGCTTGATGCGTTGGTAAGAGCTTGGCCGCGTCATGAAAGGGGGCGGGGCTCAGGCATGACGCGATTTAGCCCCGCCCCTTTCATGACGCGGCCAGGCTCTTAGAAGCAGAGAGGGACGTGCATAATTACAAGGGAGCAGCACACAGGCCCCGCCCATTGCGGCTTCCTCAGAAACAGAGAACTCACACAGGACAAGTAAACATAACTTTTTCTCTTACTTTACAAAATCGATTTTTTTCTGCAAAAGGGATGGCTAGAAATGATAAGAGGGTGTGCAGGGACAGGTCTAAAGATGTGGGGGGGTCAGTTTGTGGGTTTAGGATCACTTTAAAGTGCACATGCATTGCTAATGGACCGCACAAATATGTGTGTATAGGTGGCCAAATATATATGTTGGTACATGACCTCACAATATTGTAGATGACAGCAATTTGAATGTTGCATTTTAACACAAAAATACACTTTACTCACAGAGGAGTCAGTTAATGTAGCTTCTGTGACACTGTCTTTTTCGCTGTGGTCAGAGTCAGACATCTGTGCATGTGTGAGAGAATAAACAACAGACTACGTTGTCTGAAGGATGTGTGGAAATGACATGTGAGCATTGCACATGGGCAACATAGCTGACAACTTACCATGAATTTTGCCTGGGCTGCTCTCTAGCAAAATCTTCAGTGGGATGTGCTCAGTTCCAGACTTCCAACCCCCCCCCCCACTTTGTATGGTTGTCTGTGGTCACATGACCTTGTCAAATTTGCATTTCCCTGTCTCTAGGGCTATTGCATGGAAACGGATGCATTAACGGATGGGTGCTAATTGCTCAAAAGGGTCCCAAGAAAAACGCACCATTTTTCCATAGGGCCCCATGTTACCAAAAATGGATTCCGCTTTTTTAAACCACCAAAAACGTTGCAAGCAACATTTTTTGGTGCCCAGGAAAATCGGATGGCCATTTTTGAATAACACAGGGGCACCTAAGTGCACCATCCGTTAACGGATCCGTTTTTGGGACTTTGAAAAAAATAGATTTTTTTTCACTAAAAACGGTTCAGAAGCAAAAACGGCTGTGCTGTGTGACCCTAGCCTTAGCATAGGTAGGAGTGTAACATCAACTGTCCCTACATAAAGTAACAGGAAGGTATAGACAATGTCAAGTCACCCTGATTTCTTGCAAGGCCAAATATAGGGAGGGTGGGACCAACTGGGGGTGGCAGTGTTAGTGAAATACGTGCCTTATTGTGCTCAGTTCTGTTAGTCAGAAGATAGTTTTTTAAATAATTTCATCCAGAATGGGTTAAAAGATATACAATCATAAATTCAATGTTCAGAATGCATGACACACAATCCTTAGTATAGCAACAATACTTTGAATATAGTATATTTTATTGCCTTACATATTACAAGCAATGAAAATTTCTCAATTTGAGACAAATTATAGATCTAGTGTCAGATGTAACACTGCCCTAAGAGCTACCCGACATGTTTCTCCTCCACAATACACTGTTATGAAGAGGTTCATCAGTGGCATTCATTCAATATGAAGGAAAAAAGTCTCAAGTTCCTTCTATTAATCTGTGTACTAGAACACGTAAAAATAACAGACAAAATATCTGTTTACCATTGCGTACCTTTATATATTACATGTACATCTTTTATATTGCATTAACTATATTGACCTTCAAGATCAGGTGCAAATATACAAGACAAATCCTGATTATAGCAAATGGCCAGCATCTTAGATATATGTTTAGATAGGATCCAATTTACAATTTTAGATAGTCAAGTTAGTGCCAGTTGTTACGTTATGACAAACACCTTCTACTTATTTCCTCGGATTTAGCTCAGATATAAAATGTCCAAAATAAGCTAATAGTCCTACATGCATTTCTCTGATATTTTAGTATAGAGATTTTAAGTGGGGGGTGGCCCTTGCACCATACAAGTCCTTTAACAGTGTGTGGAGCCCAGTGCACCCCCCACCAAAAATATGTATATTTCACATATGTGAGAAAAAAAAATTAGAGTGGGTGAGAGGATGAGAGAGGGTGGGTGGGGCAAACTCTGACTTTAATGAATTATAGGGGGGAAGCAGTGGCACCGAAGCTTGGTAAGTATAACAGTTTAGAAAGCTAATGGTCGTGCCAAAACATCGAAGCTCAATTGTAAAACAGTTTGAGCTGTGTTTGTCAGCTTTTGGGCTCCTTCCTTTTTATGTCTAATGTTTTTTATGCGCTTGACTTTGCCTCCCATTGATTTCATTGGAGTTTGGCGATATGGCGAACTTCTGGAAGCTCGGTGAACCAAATTTTAAAAGCTTTGCTCATCTCTCTTTAAAGAAATTAGCAATGTGGTATATTTATCCTGACTAGCTCTTACCCCATGTGTAGGCACAATAGCTTATGTATCCTTGGTTAGACCAAGAGGAACTACCTAACAAAATATCACTAAATAAGTGGCCGTAAGGATGGTTATTTAAAAGAATTGGTCACCTCATTCTACCCCCAACGTATCACTAACTGTTCCTGCACCTACCTAGCTGATCCCTAACCATCCCTGTCTGACCTAAAACTGCACTATAAAGTTTAAGAAATTGACTTACTTACATGTAATCTGCATCCATAGACTGCGCTGGTTGAGCTCCGGGGCTCCATTTTATTTTTATTTTTCCCCTTCCCAAGTTTAGCACCAGTTGCGCTTCACCCCACTGGAGACTGCAGACTTTGGGATATATCTAAAAGCCCTTAAAGGACTCTAGCTTTAATGGACTTTGCACCATAGTAATGAAGTCTTCTGATCCCTGTGGGACTTTCCTTATATATACTGTGTATATTCGTATATGTATCGTTGAGTCTTATTATAGTCTGTGCTAAGTGCCTATGTTTAAGCTATTACTGTTTGGTCTGATAAATGTTACTAATGACATCAGGAACCACCATGTCCTTTTTTCCTAAAGTTGCTACAGTAAAGTTTTTCAAGTTCACTCCTTGTGTGCTGGACTGTTTCTGCAGAGGTGCTTTGATAGCGCCCTACAGAGACTGGCAAAAAAGCCACAGGCCTCTGGCCTCATGGTCTGAGGTATGGAAATGCAAGACACTACACACACCCCTGTAGAACAGGGCTCCCAAAGTGTAGTCTTCAAGTGTTGCAAAGAGTGCATATTTTCATGATTTCCTTAGCATTGCAAAAGGTGCTAGAATCATAACTAGTGATGAGTGTATTCATTACTTTTCCCTTTTTGCACAAATAGTACGGTATTCGGGTTACTCATATTGCGAGAATTTGTGTGTTCGCCTCGCTATATTTGGATGTCCCACCCTGCAGTTTTGGTGCCTCCTTTGCAGTCACTAAACATTCTGATCTTCTTAACCAATCACAGTAATGCTGCAGACATCTTGGTTGTGGCATTACTGTGATTGGCTGGCTGACCAGCATCATTTAAGCCCTTCTGCCACCATTTTGAGCATATTGCATCTGGAGTCTGCATTGTACAAGTATAGAGAGAGATTGTTGAACTGCTAGGGAGAGTGTTTCGGCCTCTTGATAACACAAAAACCCTATTCAGGGAGGGAGAGATACTTGAGCAGGGACAGATTACAGGAGCCAGTCAGTAGCTCCATAATACTACCAAAATTAGACACATAACAAATTCAGAGTACATGGAAGGAGAGATTGTGTATTAGATAGGGAGAGGTTAAAGTGTTCTTCCAGTGTCCATCTTTAAACAGCTCTTGTTAGAGTCAAAGCTCTATTTTTCCAGTACACAGGGTACTAGCATTTTGCGTTGCCTTTTTTTTCTAAAGCACCGGTCTATTTTCCCTGTTTTTTTTGGGGTCAGAGACTGGCTTCTGTGGTCCACATTAGTCCACTTAAAAAGGCAGTTACTACCCTAGGCAAAGCAGTAGTCCAAACATTTCCTATCTTTGTTCTGTGTTTTGTGAATTTAGATTACAAAGTGTATAATTCTAGTCTTTCTTGAATTTAATCCAAGTAAGTCTGCCTGCATTTTCTGTGGAGAGTCATGTGCACCTATCAGTGATGACTGATTGTCCCAGCGTAACAGAAAACCCGTTCTTATATGACACTAGCAGTAGGCCAGGCCAGCACTCCAAGGTGTATAGGAGAGGTCAGGCCAAGTGTTCAGCTTGGACACTCACTAATTAAAGGGAATTGAATTATCATGAATGACGCAGGTATGGTCACTTAAGTATCCTTTGAGCATATTGAGCATGTTGTGCAACTTCTATCTCCTTGGCATTGCTACAGGCACAGATAGCCCTTGCTTATGTGCTGGCTTTTCAAATGTCCCAGCTTGTGCGTATTTCCCCCCCTCCCCACACACATCTCTATGGTAGTAGGTGTCTGTCTCTCCCCATTAATCCTAGCTGTTTAAAAAAAACAGAACCTCTGGCGCCAGCATTGTCAGATGGTGATGTTTTCAGCAAGTTATGCACAACGGCATCTCTTGAAGGATTCTATTGTTCAACCCTTTTTTGACTCCAAAAGGACCGAAGAAATTTTCTCCTTGCATCGTCAGTCGAGAAAGGTGGCTAACCAGCATAGGTTGTTAGTGAAAATGTGTATCACATGAGGGTCTTAAGACATACGCTTACACATGAACTGTGCCATGTGGGCCAAGCTTTAAACAGGCAAAGGTTCTGTGTCACCAACAGGAGTAACAATACCCATCCTCTCCTCATGCTGCCTTGCCTTCTCCTCCACCTCCTCCTCTCCAGACCATCCAGGATGACTTTGGGAGTTCCCTCTGTTAAAATGTGATTCCCCTTGGAAGCACCGAAAAACAAGTCTTCTCCCTCTTCATCCTCCTCATCTTCCTCATCATCACCCAATGTTGCCTCAGAATATTGACTGGGCTCAGTAGCATAACCCATTGGGAAATCTTGATCTATAGTCACATGTTGGTCATTCAAAGTTTCCACTTTAAGATTATGCAGTGATTGTTTCAACAAAGAGAAAAGTGACATAGTTATGCTGATAATAGCCTGACTGATCACCACTCAAGAGTTTGGTGCATTACTAAAAGTACTCAAGAACTTCACAAATGTCATTGATCCACAACCAATTGGCAGTTGTTATGTGTGCTGTGTGAGTGTCAATGCAAGGGGCATGTTGAAGCTGGTATTCAGCTACAGCCCTTTGATACTCACTAATCCTCGACAGCATTTGATATGTTCAGTTCAACTGCATGTGCAGGTCACAAATGAGTTGTTGACTTGTCAAAATAAAGTGGTTTTGCAGTGCTGCAAGATCAGCACAAGCTTTAGAGCATTGGCAGAAATGGTCAATAATATGGAACACCTTGTGATGTATGTCCTGCAAGGAAAAGTATGTTTTTAATCACTTCTGAACAACTAGGTTCAATCTGTGAGTCATTCATGGCATGTGTAGCAGTTTGCTTACCTTTAAAGGGAACCTGTCACCTAGATTAAGCCCCACAGACTATCACTGCCTGTCCCTGCACCTAGCTATTACTACCCTAACTATCCCTCTGTCTGCTAAATGTGCCCTGTGACTGTGTAAGAAAATTTATTTCTAACTTACATGGGCGTGTGTTAATGATCCGGGGGGTTACCGTTACTAACTCCCCTTGGCGTCCTCTCTGTGTCCCTGTTGCCACCTCGTAATCAAAATGGGTTCTCCCTCAGCCAGGCTTGGTCGGCTGTGCTCTGCAGCCTCCCTGTTATGATGCAGAAGGCATCATTTCCGGGGCCGCGAGGCCATAGCAACCTGCTATTTAATTTAGCAGTGGACATCCTGGAGCTTCGCGTGGACCCGCTGCTAAGGTACCCGCTGTCCTGCGGCTCCAGATATTATGCGTTTTTCATCATAACAGGAAAGCTGCATGGCAGAGCCGACCGAGCCTGGCTGGGGGAGTGTGCATTTTGATTAAAATAGCACGCCCATAGGGGAGTGCAAGAGACAGCAAGAGGCTGCAACAGGGACACAGAGTGGACATCCAGGGGGCTAGTAATGGTAGCCCCCAGATCATTACCATATGCCCATGTAAGTTAGAAATACATTTTCTTACAAAGTCACAGGGCAGATTTAGCAAACAGAGGGATAGTTTAGAGTATTAATAGCAAGGTGCAGGGACAGGTAGTGATAGTCTGGGGGGATTAATCTAGGTGACAAGTTCCCTTTAAAGCTGTCACCATTTTACTCTCATGATCACACTTGACCATGCACATACAGGAGGGCCCTCTAACATTAATAAAGGAGGGCCTTCACAAATGTATACAGGAGGGCCCTTTCAACCTTTCAAATGTACTGAGAGCCCTTCCAAAAGCATAGTGGAGGGCCCTCCCAAAAGTATACCAGAGGGCCCTGCAAATTGAATAGAGGAGAGTCCTCCCAGAAGGATAGAGGAGGGCTTTACCAAATGTATACAGGGCCGTCCAAGATGAATAGAATAGGGCACTCCGTAATGTACAGATGAGATGACTAGGGATGAGCGAGTAGTGAAATATTCGGACTCGCTGGAATCATAACAAGTAGGTTTTAATTCTTAAGTATTAGTTACAAGTAGCGAGCATAATGCAGGTAAAAAATAAGCTGTCCAGCTTTTTTAAACGATCAGCTGGCTGATGCATCAGCTGATCGTTTAAAAGCTGGGTGGTAAAAAGCTGGTCGGCATATTTAAACAATCAACTGAGGCATCAGCTGATTGTTTAAAAAGCTGACTGGCTTTTTACCGCCTGGTTTTTAAACAATTATGCATCAATTTCAGCCTTTTCCTTAGGCCCCCATGCCGCTTTGCAAGGTCCAGCAGAATAGTACTCATATTTCCTATTGACTTGAATCATACTCGCTACTCATAATGAGTAAACTCACCGAGTAACGAGTATGGCTACTTTCACATAACGATTTTGTAAAATCCGATGCTGTCCGATATAAATCGGACAGCATTGGATCTAAACTGATCCCTACAGTCCGATTCCAAATAGGCATCCGATCCGACATTCTGCAGGATCAGTTGCTGTCACCTGTCACAGCTGTTCTCCCCTGTGTGTCCCCCTCATCTCCCCTGGTACTCCCCCTCTTCTCCCCTGTGTGTCCCCCTCATCTCCCCCCTCTTCTCCCATCTGTTTCCCCCTCTTTTTCCGCCTCTTCACCCGTGTGTGTCCCCCCCTCTTCTCCCCTGTGTGGCCCCCTCATGTCCCCTGTGTGACCCCCTCATGTCCTCCAGTACTCCCCAGTACTCCCCCTCCTTTCCCCTGTACTCCGGAATAAAAAATAAAAAAAATGTTATTCTCACCTATCCACGAGTCCAGCGGCGCTTCCAGCGATCTTCTTCTGATCCTAGGACCTCTCGTGATGTCACAGTCACATGACTGGTTACCGCAGTAACCGGTCATGTGACTCTGACATCACGGCAGGTCCTACAGGCAGGAGATGCTGGAGACGCCGGGTGGATCATGGACAGGTGAGCATAGATTGTTTATGATTTTTAACCCCTGCCTTACTTAATTTTACTTCCGCAATGTATATACATACATTGCGGAAGTAAAATTAGATGTTTAGAGCATTTTTACTGTACTGAGCATGTACTGCGCATGCTCAGTACAGTAAAATCAGGTCCGAGGACAAATCAGATGTTTCCTCGGACCCTGCTCCATAGGGCCCCATGCTAAATACATTGGACCAAATCGGATGTGCACTAAATGGCATCCGATTTTGTCCGATCTGATTTTGTCCGATTTTATTTTCGGTGCAAAAATCGGAGCATGCTCCGATTTTTGCACCGATAAACAAATCGAACAGAATCGGATCGGACCAAATTGGATGCCATTTAGTGCACATCCGATTCGGTCCGATGCCCATAGGGCTGCATGGGGGCCAGAATCGTTCCGATGCTGTCCAATTTTTATCGGACAGCATCGGAAATCAAAATTCCGTAATGTGAAACCAGCCTATCACGAATACCGTACTATTCTGCGAGTAGCAAATAGTAACAAGTATACTCGTTCATCCCTAGAAATGACCTTGAGTGTAATCAACCATGACTTTGTTTATGCTGCTATTCTTAAGGCAGTGGTTTCAGCACCAAATGAATAGAGGAGGGCTCTCCCAAACATACAGTTCTGGCCAAAAGTATTGACACCCCTGCAATTTTGTCAGATAATACTCAGTTTCTTCCTGAAAATGATTGCAATCACAAATTCTTTGATGTTGTTATCTTCATTTAATTTGTATTCAATGAAAAAACACAAAAGAGAATGAAGCAAAAAGCAAAGCATTGATCATTTCACACAAAACTCCAAAAATGGGCCAGACAAAAGTATTGGCACCCTCAGCCTAATACTTGGTTGCACAAACTTTAGCCAAAATAACTGCGATCAACCGCTTACGGTAACCATCAATGAGTTTCTTACAATGCTCTGCTGGAATTTTAGAACATTCTTCTTTGTCAAACTGCTCCAGGTCCCTGATATTTGAAGGGTGCCTTCTCCAGACTGCCTTTTTTAGACCTCTCCACAGGTGTTCTGTGGGATTCAGGTCTGGACTCATTGCTGACCACCTTAGAAGTCTCCAGTACTTTCTCTCAAACCATTTTCTAGTGCTTTTTGAAGTGTGTTTTGGGTCACTGTCCTGCTGGAAGACCCATGACCTCTGAGGGAGACCCAGCTTTCTCACACTGGGCCCTACATTATGCTGCAAAATTTGGTAGTCCTCAGACTTCATAATGCCATGCACACGGTCATCTATAAAATTCAAGAATGCGCACATAGGGTGATATCTTGTTTGAAGAAGTACAAAAGGTTATACAAAGAGGCTGCTCACCTGATGTAGTTGTGAAAACCCACAACTGGCAATGATCGCTCAGATACAAGTAGCTGCTGCAGGACCGTACTCTCCACAGATCCCTGTGGTGTAATCAGCTCCCAGGACACAGTACCTCGAGGTCCGCGCTGCCACTTCAGAAAGGAACAAAAGAAGCCAGTACAAGAGAATGTCTGGATCAACGATTCTTCTTTATTATCCAACGCGTTTCAGAGTTATCTCCCAACTCCTTCCCTGATGGAAACCATGATGGAAGTTGGGACAACTTCTTGGCATAGTAGGATATGTGATGTCCCAAGCTGTCACTCTGTCCCACCATCCACCAGGTTCACCCAGTCTGCCGTCAGAGAAATGTGTCATTCCTGATTGTCCACAACTGCTTCTTCACATGTCTGTTGTTATGTCCACCTTCCTAGTTACAGCGTTGGTGACAGCATGGTTGATATTTTTCATACATGCTTATGTACGTCATGGACAGCACACCATCTGAAATAGTGGCGGCTATAAACTGAGTATCGTGGGGCAGCCACAGGCAAGAAATCACGGAATCACTCTGTTCCCACAAGCCTAAATGTCAACATCTCCAAAAACAGCAATTTGTCAATGTGTGATTTTAGTATTTGTGCCTGGGGGTTTGTGGCTGGTTATTTACGCTTCCTTTCCAAGCTCTCTGGACAACTTGACGTTTCACTTGGACAACTAACTGGATGAGGTTGATGCTTGCTTTCTCTGTGTAACCTTGTAGTCAGGAGGTATGAGTCCCTGCTTCACAGACAGGAGATTGTCAAGCGCAAAGCACAGGCAACATGACAGTGTTTTGACCCACAGACACAGATTTGGTACCATGGTGTTCTAAACACCTACTGGGGTTCTTTTCTTCCATGTGCTTCTGTACACTCGTGTTACTCAGGTTGCCTGTGCCCTGACCTCTGCTCAGCCTAGTATAGCAGATGCTACAGATTACAATATTTTTCTCTGAAAGACTTTAATTCAAAATATTCCAGACAGCAGCTGAATGCGCTCATGCCCTGGCTTGGGCCACAGTCACAGTGGGGTTGCTCTTAGGAACAGTTGACCTAATTCTCACTCTGGTCAAACCACTACCCATTGGCATCTGTGTTGGTGTTACGTGTCAATCTTCCTCTGTCTTGCTGTGCTGGCTATGTGTGCCAATAGTCCAGGTCAGATCAGTGGACTCATTATCGACCAACTCATGTTCCATGTCATCTTCCTTCACAATTGATATTGTAGGCTGACCTGATGGCAACTGTGTCTCATCATCATCCTCCTCGACATCTGGTGACAGTAAATCAGGTTCCTCAAATTGCCTTTTTTTTGGCTGTGGGTCCTCAAATACTTGCTCATCAATGCTTGCCACCTCATAATGTCCCTCTTCAATGCTGCACAGTAAGAGGATATAGTCAACCAAATGATACATACAAAACACATTCTAGGAGTGGGCAAGCTTGGAGTCATATGTCTCCTGTGACTGATGATGGGGAGAGGAAGGAGGACCAGGTTGAAGATTGGATGGTGCAGCCTTCCGTGTATCGAAAATAAACTGTGTAGTAATGGAGAATTTGGCGCTGCTTGAGAAATGTGAAGAAGCCTTGTCTGGTATCACTCTTCTGGCTTCCACACACATTCACGATCAGAACATTTTGCCACAAACATAGTGGATGACCTGTTACAGACTCAGTGCTTTGTCGCACACCACTGACAACAACACACCCATGCCCATGTCCCTGTCCCTGTCTTTTCCAGCATTTTGGGTTTTCGTTACATGTTTCCACATCTTGATGAAAAAAGCCAAGCTTAATATGAGTCCCCAAAAATATCAGGGAAAAAAAAGATTACAGCCAACTTGCAGTGGTTCCATCCCCAAAACTGTAAATGACGGCCCTCCCAATGTGTAAAGGCGGGCTCTCACAATTGAATAATGGAGAGCCCTCCCAAATATATAGAGGAGAGGCCTCCCAAATGTATAGAGGGCCCTCCAAATAAATAGAGGAGGGACCTTCCTAATGTACAGATGACCAATTCCTATATAAAACAACCCTGGAGTCAGGCCAAGATATTAATCAAAAGTGCTCTTTATTAAAAGTCAGTACAATAAATGCAGCAATTAAAAGTAATGCCTCAGGCAGCACACATGACAGGAGACCACATGAAAGCCAGGATGCAAGTATGGTAGTAAACAAGGGAATCCTATGTCTGGCACCTAGAAATTAGTGCTCAGTTTCCATATACACACCATACAGCCAAACAATAATTGCACCAGAATTCCACTTCATGGGTCAAGAATTTTACCTGTCCGTGGCCACCGACCCCCTAACGCGTTTCGCTTAGGCTTCTTCCGAGGGGGGTGACCATGGAGCGAGTGTGAGGGGCTTTTATAGCGAGGACCGGAGTCGCGGCGTCTGTCATCACTTCCGGTTGTTAATCCGGAAGTGACGGACCCGCTACATCACATGTGAGGCTCACCCGGTTGCTAAGCGCCAGATCGCGCTTTGCGATCTAAGTGTAGCGCGTGAAGACACTTCCGCCATTACATCAGTGTGCCCGATCACATGACAGGCAGCCATGTGATCAATCTAAGGCACATGATCGGAAGGCTCCGGGGAACAGCGCCTCTATATAATACACAATGGAGATAGTGCCATGGTAGCAGACAGTACCATGACCACCAATACTAGGTATATGGTGCGACATAATCAGCACCGCAACCTGTTGTTACCTAACATTCCAAAAGTGTATATAAACAGGTATGGAGGAGTATATACTGGAAAATTTTAAACGGGGACAACTACATACAATAATTCTGGACTGGTGTAACATTCCTATTTGTAAGGTGCAACGTGCACACAAACAGACACCCATTCATACTGCACCGGCCGGTGGCAGACATCCAACCCATTCATACCAAATATAATAAAGAGAAATAGTACAATAGATAATTACATATTTAGGGGGGCAAAAAAGTTTGTCCCAAAGTGCTGTGTAACAATACAATATTAAAGAAATGTCTATGAACAAAAGTGCATAAGTGCATATGAGGTACAATCTTCATCCACAATATGTAGACCCCTTCTGGATATGGCTCCTCCAAACTCCAGTCCTTCAACCTAAAAATAAAAATTCATTAATTAATTAAAAAGTCAAACAGCCAAAATAGTGTCAAATCAATTTATTAAAACTCACAGTCCATCTACAAGAAGGGGGCAAAGCTAAGTACATCATTAAGGCCATGGGGACGGACACTCCCCACTCTATCTATCCACCTGGCTTCCATCTGTGCCAGAATCTTCTTCAAGTCGCCCCCACGTATGTTCATGTGGACACGGTCAATCCCAAATGCCTTCAACAGGTTGGCATTGCAATCATGGGCAATTTTGAAATGTCTGGCTATTGGTTTCAAAATTGTTAGGTCATCTTCTGTTTCCGCTTTAATTATGTCCAGCACATGCTCTCTAATCCTCACTTTGAGTTGCCTAGATGTCAGGCCTATATACACCAATTTACAAGGGCACGTTGCATAATACACCACCCCTGTGGAATTGCAATTGATGGTTTGAGTAATCACAAATTTCTTTGAACCATCACAGGAATAAAATTCTGTGGCACGCACCAGATTGGGGCACGTAACGCATTTCCCACACGGGGAAAAGCCCCACCTAGGACCCTTTGCACCAAAAAGACCCGCTTTCATGGGACCTTCATGTAGGCTATGCACCAGCATATCTCTGAGGTTAGGCGATCTCCTATATGTCACTGCCGGATGTCCACTCACATGCTCTTTTAACCCTAGATCTGATGTTAGTAATGGCCAAAATTGTTTCAAAGCCCCCTCCATCTTCTTCCATTGGTTATTGAACCCAGTGATCAGCCTCACCTGATTGTCTGTGCTCCTCCTATTCTTTGATTGCAGAAGGGAACTTCTCTCTGTCTGGACTGCCCTCCGGTACCCCCTATGGACCATCCTACTTGAATAGCCGCGTTCCAGAAATCTGTCTTTCATCTCCATTGCCTGTAGGTTAAACAGATGGTCATTGGAGCAAATTCTCCTGGCGCGGAGGAACTGACCCACGGGGATCCCTTTAATCAAATGGGATGGGTGGGCTGAGGTGGCATGCAACACAGAATTGCCCGCCGTACTCTTCCTGAAAAGGTCAGTTATCAATTGACCATTCTCACCTTTCTTCACTTTGACATCCAAGAAGTCAACTCCTGTTCTGCTGTATGACATAGACAGCCTGATGTTGCGTGTGTTGTTGTTCATTTCTTTCTGGAATTCTAACAGATCTTGTTCCTGGCCCTGCCATATGACAAAAATATCATCGATAAATCTTGTCCACAACACCACTCTGTCACACAGTGCAGTAGGATTGGTTACAAAAATCTCTCTTTCCCATGCCCCCATGAACAGGTTAGCATATGAGGGGGCAAAGGCCGCCCCCATAGCTGTTCCCTGTTTCTGGAGGTAGTATTTACCTCGGAAAACAAAGAAATTATGTGACAGGGCATATTCCAAAAGGCTTACCAGGAAGGATATCAAAGAGGAGTCCAAATCGGACATAGACAGATATAATTCCGTGGCCTCTATTCCGTCTGCATGACGTATGGACGTGTAGAGAGACTCCACGTCCATCGTTACGAGCCACATGTCCTCTTCCAACACTATCCCCTCTATTTTATTCAGGAAGTCATTAGTATCCCGCAGATATGCAGGGAGGGTTTCCACCATAGGTCTCAGGAAATGGTCAAGATATTTGCCCATCTGCTCACATAGACCACCAATCCCCGACACAATGGGACGTCCTGGCGGATTTTTCTCACATTTATGTACCTTGGGCAGTAGGTATAGACAAGGCGTCTTAGGTGATTCCGGAACCAGCCCGTCACGAACTTCTTTGCTTATAGTGCCTAGGACAAACGCCTCTTCCACCAATGTGTTTAAATCCTTCAGGAAAGAAAAAGTAGGATTAAAGGTCAGAGGTGCATAACAGGCTCCATCTCCCAATTGTCGCATAGCTTCCTGCTCATACATTCTCAAGGGCCATATAACAACGTTTCCCCCTTTATCAGAGGCCTTAATGACCACATCCTTCATCTGTTTTAATTCTTTTATGGCCCTCCTCTGACCCTCTGGGATGTTCACACCAAAATTCCCGCCGGGAATTCTGCGGTATTCCTCTGTGACCATTTTGACAAATAAGTCAATATTAGGATAGAGGTTCAAGGCTGGAAATTTCTTAGTCTTAGGCAAGTAAAACTTACCCTTAGGTCTATCCTTCTCCGTTTCTTCCCCTATATCCTCCAGTGCTTTAATTGTCTCCAACTCTTGTGTCGTCCAGGAGTGATTATTACCCTTCTCGTGCAGTTTTTTGAGGACTAATTTCCGAGCAAAAAGGTGCAAATCCTTTATTGCTGAAAAACAGTCGAAACGACAGGAGGGTGAGAAAGTAAGGCCCAAACTCAACACCTCCACCTGATCTTTAGTGAGGGTTCTGTCAGATAGGTTGATTACCTGATGGTTAGATGTAGATGGTTTAACCACAACGGTTGTTCTCCTCTTTCCGTTGTCCCTCGTGAAGAACCTCTTTTGTTTACCTCTACGTGAAGGATATCGTTGTTGACCACCAGACATCTCCCCCTCATCATCTGTAGAGGCCACAGATGATACAGTTGTGTCTCCTAGGTTCTGATTATTGCCACCACTCGCTTGTCTCCACTTGTATACCGTATGGGATTTGTAATCATGCAAATCACGCTGGAATTTTTTTTGCCTTGTTATCGTGTACCTCCCTTTCCCAGGAAATGAATAGTCTATCCACCTCAGACTTGAATAGCTCCAACTCATCTGCTGAAATCAACTCCTTGAGTTTATTTTGGTTCACATCAATTTCAGTTTCTAGACTTTCTAGACTTTTCCTGTTTAGGCCAATTAACAACTCAATAAATGTACGAGAGCAATTGTTACTGGCTTCCTCCCATTTCCCACGGAAAACAGAATCTTCTACGGGGAAAGATGGTAAAACCCTGACCCTAAGACCTCTGGGCACTAGATTTTTAGATAGATAGTTCTCAAGAGAGGCTTTATTCCACCACATCCTGAGTCTTTTCTTATAAAGAACCTTAAGAGTATTCTTAATATCAATCTGCCCACTGCTAGCAGATGCAGTCACACCTACATCACCATTAAAAACCGCATTTACGCGAGAAAGCCATGTTTGGTCTCTAGATCTAATATCCATGACGTTTTGTCAAGGGTAACAAGCGGGTATCTGTAAAAAACAGAAAAACAATGGTTTCAGAAAAACCCTTTTTGAAAGGTAAAGGCCCTCCAATCACAACCAATTCCTATATAAAACAACCCTGGAGTCAGGCCAAGATATTAATCAAAAGTGCTCTTTATTAAAAGTCAGTACAATAAATGCAGCAATTAAAAGTAATGCCTCAGGCAGCACACATGACAGGAGACCACATGAAAGCCAGGATGCAAGTATGGTAGTAAACAAGGGAATCCTATGTCTGGCACCTAGAAATTAGTGCTCAGTTTCCATATACACACCATACAGCCAAACAATAATTGCACCAGAATTCCACTTCATGGGTCAAGAATTTTACCTGTCCGTGGCCACCGACCCCCTTTACCTTTCAAAAAGGGTTTTTCTGAAACTAATGTACAGATGAGATGACCTTCAGTGCCATCAACCATGGCTTTACTTTCGCTGTTATTCTTAAGGCAGTGGTTTCAGCACCAAACGTTTAGATGCAGGCCCTGTCAAATGTATAGAGGAGAGCCCTCCCAAATGTATAAAGCAGGGGCCTCCCAAAAGTATAGAGGAGGTTTCTCCCAAATGTAGAGAGAGCCATCCCCAATAAATAGAGAAGGGCCCTCCAGTACAGATGAGATGATCATCAATGCCATCAACCATGGCTTTGGTTATGTGGTTATTCTTAATGCAGTGGTTTCAGCACCAAATGTTTACAGGAGGACCTTCACAAATGTATAGAGGAGGGACCGCCCAAAAATCTAAGTAAGTGAAGTTCCATCAAAATGTACATTACAGGGCCATCTCTGGGCCCTCAGCAAACTCAGGTTTCCTGCCTACTGCAGGCTCTCTGAACATTTGAATGTAGGGCCACTGAATCACATGGAGGTGGAGGTGGAGAAGAGTAAAGCCCAATGCTACAATGGGCACATTGGAAACTGCTATGGAATATGTATTCCACTGCTTGAGTGTCAATGAAGAAGGGACCGCCCAGATGTTTAAGTAAGACTGGTCTCTCCAAAATGTATGTTACAGGGCCCTATCTAGGCCCTCAGCAAACTCAGGTTTCCTGCCTACTGCAGACCCTCTGAATATTTGAATTTAGGGCCGTATAATCACATTGTGGTGGAGGGGGTGGAGGAAAAGGGTCAAGTCCAAATGCTACAATGGGCACATTGTAAACTGCTATGGAATACTATCTGAGTCTCAATGAGGGAGGAGCCTCAGACCTGAGAGCAGTCCTCCCCAAAAAGCATGTTACAGGGCCACCTGAGGCCTCTGAAGTCAAAGATCAACATATCTACTTGTAAATTGTAGCAGGCCTTGTAAAGTGCTGGGGAATAGCTAACTAAAAATTATGTATGACAGAGGGACCTACAAAATGTATATGTCAGTTCCCTTCCATTTGTAAAAGGTGAATAAAAGCCACAACACCTCGTGTGAACATATGCTAAAGGCAATATTTTTTCTTTCTCTGGTTTATTTAGCCTTATATACAAGTGAAAAAAATCAGATTTAGATGCCATCACATCACAATCATGTGATTGCTAGCAGCCACCTGATTGGCCAGATGGCAAGGTCCTCTCAGGTACACCGAGGACCTTGCCATCTGGCCAATCAGGTGGCCGCTAGCGATCACATGATTGTGACGTGGCAGCATCTGATTGCCCAGATCTCTCCCAGCCATCAGATTGGCTGGGAGAGTGAAAGGTCCTTTTCCATGCATAGATGTCCATCGGCCGGTACCAGTGCAGCCGTCGGTTAAGGTGGGTATCCGATTTTTTCATTTTGTAACCACTTTTCTTTTCTTTTACAGGACGTTTGCAGAAGTACTCGAAATTGCTATACTCTCAACGAGTACTGAGTACCGGGACCTACTCGTTGCGGGTATAGCGATTCTGAATACTATGGTACTCGCTCATCCTTAACTGTCACCCATTTATTAAGCCCAAACATGCCCTCCAACAGCGATGTACATGCATGGCTACATGCAATGAGCAGAGAACATTACAGCATCTGCACACGGCAGCAGATTGCTCTCACTGACTGATGGCTGTGAGCGGTGATGACACATAGTACATCTACAGTTACAGCTGAGTTACCATGCAAACTACCACAGCTGTTACCATTGTGTCCTCAGTTGAACTGTCTGACATCACCACTCACTGCCTCAGCTCAGTGATGCTGTATTCACACTGGACGAGAGACATGCAAGACTCGCTCCAGTCTCACATGCATCATCCTGCATGGACACCTGCTCTCTGACAGAAGCTTGCAGCTCCAAAGAAATACATGTAGGAAACAAAAGAGAATACAGGGGGCGCACTAGTGCATTATCGTTATTACAAGCAAGGGATTAGTAGATGTGTAATCACTAACCTATTATTGTTGTGCTCCCCACGCACAACAATGGTGAAGATTATAGAAGCGGTTGGGGTCTCCCTCCTGTTCTGGATGTTCTGCAGTGGTGTAGAGGAATATTATGCAGCTCCGTCCAGGGAGTCGCGACATCCCCGCTCGCTTCCTAATAAAGCTCCGCCTCCCCGCGTCCCATGTGACCGGGTGCGCTGACGCAGAAAGGTCTCAATGTAGAATCGTTAACTCGGAACTGCAGGTCCTAAAGCTAAAGCGAGCAGCTCCTGCCGTGTTCTCTGAGCGAGATAAGCAGTATTGATTCAATTACACGGTCTTGTGCTGGGCGCTCTAAATGAAGCCAGGGATCCTGCTTAATGGAATATCCTTTATTTAGAAATCCTCCATCAGCCACGACATGTTTCGACGGTATAGTACCGTCTTTCTCAAGTGGAATCCACTTGAGAAAGACGGTACTATACCGTCGAAACATGTCGTGGCTGATGGAGGATTTCTAAATAAAGGACATTCCATTAACCCCTTCCCGACCCAGGACGCAGCATATGCGTCATCAAAACAAGTTCGTTCCCGACCTTGGACGCATATGCTGCGTCATCGCGGGTTTCCCTTCCTGCAGCTCTATTAACCGCGGTCACTAAGGGGTTAATAGAGCCGCAGGTACGGAAGGACCTGCACTATACCCTAGGGGAGGTGGCTTAGTCCCCCCGTGGCTATAACCGCTCCGATTGGCAGTGAAGTGAAAGTGAAACTGCCAATCGGAGTAATTGTAATATCTCACCAATGTAACTTGGTAAGATATTACCATAACAATACAGCCAATGCTTGATGCTGGACAGCATCAGGCATTGGCTGGAGAAGGGGCCCTGTGACTTCCCACCCCCCAACCTCAGATCTGTGGGGGCGCCGGCGATCCCGGGCCCTCCGCCTTGCTCCCGGCTGCCGATGTGCCCCCTGCCCTCCGATCTCCCCCCTGTGTGATCTCCCCCGGGTGTGATCTCCCCCTGTGTGATCTCCCCTCAGTGATCTCCTTCCCCTGTGATCTCCCCCTCCCCCCCGTGATCTCCTTCCCCTGTGATCTCCCCCCCCCACGTGATCTCCTTCCCCTGTGATCTCCCCCGCCCCGCCATGCGATCCCTCCCCATGCCCTCCTGTGATCAGCAGCGGTGATCACCTGCGCCCGGACTCTCTTCCCGCTCCCTCTTCTTCTCACCTGTCTTCTTTCTTCTCCTCTGTCCTCCGATCTTCTCCCTCTTTCCTCCAGTCTTCTCCCTTTGTCCTCCGGTCTGCTCTGTCTTCTGTCTTCTCTGTTGCTGTCCTCTGCCTGCGCCGTCCTGCTTCTTCTGCCGGCTCCTCTGCACAGTTATCTCCCAGCATGGAAATGACTGTGCAGAGGAGCGGTGTCACAGCCAGGGAACAGCATCTGTGTGATTGCTGTGCCCTGGCTGTGTTAACCCTCTAAGTGCTGTGATCTCAGGGATCACAGCACTTAGAGGATCCAATCGTCATGGAAACAATCACCAGAGACAACAAGAGGACACTTGATCCCTTGTTGTAGTCTCTGGGATCAGCGTTATGGTGCATGGTATGACAGATCATTGCCATACCGTGCACCATGACGCTTATCCCAGAGACTAAAAAAAGGGATCAAGTGTCCTCTTGTAGTCTCTGGGATCAGCGTCATTGTGCACGGTATGACCAATCATTGCAATCCCGTGCACAGAGACTACAAGAGGACACTTGATCCCTTGTTGTAGTCTCTGGGGTCACAGTCATGAAGCACGGTACGGCAGATAAATGCCATATAGTACTTCATGACTGTGACCCCAGAGACTACAACAAGGGATCAAGTGCCTTCTTGTTGTAGTCACTGGGGTCAGTCATGGTGCACTGTATGGCAATAATCTGCCGTACCGTGCACCATGACTCTGACCCCAGAGACTACAACAAGAGGACTCTTGATCCCTTGTTGTAGTCTCTGGGGTCACAGTCATGAAGCACGGTACGGCAGATAATTGCCATACAGTACTTCATGACTGTGACCCCAGAGACTACAACAAGGGATCAAGTGTCCTCTTGTTGTAGTCACTGGGGTCAGTCATGGTGCACTGTATGGCAATGATCTGCCGTACTGTGCACCATGACTCTGACTCCAGAGACTACAACAAGAGGACACTTGATCCCTTGCTGCAGTCTCTGGATGTAGCAGAGGCGATCGAGCATCGTGGGACCTTCGTTGTGGACTACATCGGAGGAGCGAGCAACGTGGGACCTTCGTTGTGGACTACGTCGGATCTTTATAATAAAGATGGAGTCCGAATTTTGTTTGTGTTTTTTTTTCAAATAAAAAGATTTTTCTCTATGTGTATTTTCTGACTATTTACCAGAGATTCCTAATGGCGGGTCTAACATTGGCCCTTTATTATGAATCTCGGGCTTAGTGCCAGCTACCAATAAAAAGCTGGCATTAACCACTTTATTACCCAGTTAGCCACCGCCACCAGGGCAACTGGAAGAGCGTGGGTACAGCGCCAGAAAATGGCGCTTCAATGAATGTGCCATTTTCTGGGGCGGCTGCGGGCTGCAATTCGCAGCATAGGGGGCCCAGAACGCTTGGGCCTCTCTATGCTGAGGATTCCAGTCCCCAGCTGCCTAGTTGTACCTGGCTGGACCAAAAATATGGCGGAGCCCCACGTAATTTTTTTTCTAGAATCAGTTCTAGAAATTAAAAAAAAAATGGGCTTCGCTGTATTTTTGGTTCCAGCTAGGTATGACGAGGCAGCTGGGGGTGGGTGGCAGTCCGTAGCTGCCAAGTTGTACCTGGCTGGACCAAAAATATGGCGGAGCCCTATGTCATTTTTTTTCTAGAAATAATCCTAGAAATAAAAAAAAAATAGGCTTCGCTGTATTTTTGGTTCCAGCCAGGTATGACGAGGCAGCTGGGGGCTGGTGGCAGTCCGTAGCTGCCAAGTTGTACCTGGCTGGACCAAAAATATGGCGGAGCCCCATGCCATTTTTTTTTTACTTCTACCAATAAAATGACAAGGAGCTTTGCCTTATTTTTGGATGCCAGCCAGGTACAACTTGGCAGTTGGGGGGCTGCAATCCTCATCGTGGAGAGACCCAAATGTTGTGGCCCCCCCACGCTGCAAATTGCAACCCACAGCCACCCCAGAAAATAGCACATTAGAGGTGCCATTTTCTGGTGCTGTACCCCAACTCTTCCAGTTGCCCTTGTGCTGGTGGCAATGCTCGTGGCACACAGGGGTTCTCCATACGCGACATGGAGTCCGCTAACAATTCCAATTGTTAGCGGACACCATGTCGCGTATGGAGAGCCCCTGTGTGCCTAAACATTGGAGCTCCCCCACAAGTGACCCATTTTGGAAACTACACCCCCCAAGGAACGTATCTAGATGCATAGTGAGCACTTGAACCCCCAAGTGGTTCACAACTTGATCCATAAAAATAAAAAAGTACTTTTTTTTTCCCACAAAAAAATTCTTTTTTCATTTTTACGGATCAATTTGTGAAGCACCTGGGGGTTCAAAGTGCTCACTATGCATCTAGATACATTCCTTGGGGGGTCTAGTTTCCAAAATGGGGTCACTTGTGGGGGAGCTCTAATGTTTAGTCACACAGCGGCTCTCCATACGCAACTTGGTGTCCGCTAACAATTCCAATTGTTAGCGGACACCATGTCGCGTATGGAGAGCCCCTGTGTGCCTTAACATTGGAGCTCCCCTACAAGTGACCCCATTTTGGAAACTACACCCCCCAAAGGAACGTATCTAGATGCATAGTGAGCACTTGAACCCCCAAGTGGTTCACAAATTGATCCATAAAAATAAAAAAGTACTTTTTTTTTTCCACAAAAAAATTATTTTTTCATTTTCACGGATCAATTTGTGAAGCACCTGGGGGTTCAAAGTGCTCACTATGCATCTAGATACATTCCTTGGGGGGGTCTAGTTTCCAAAATGGGGTCACTTGTGGGGGAGCTCTAATGTTTAGTCACACAGCGGCTCTCCATACGCAACATGGTGTCCGCTAACAATTCCAATTGTTAGCGGACACCATGTCGCGTATGGAGAGCCCCTGTGTGCCTAAACATTGGAGCTACCCACAAGTGACCTCATTTTGGAAACTAGACCCCCCAAGGAACGTATCGTGATGCATAGTGAGCACTTTGAACCCCCAGGTGCTTCACAAATTGATCCGTAAAAATGAAAAAATAAATTTTTTGTGGAAACAAAGTACTTTTACATTTTTACGGATCAATTTGTGAAGCACTTGGGGGTTCAAAGTGCTCACTATGCATATAAATAAGTTCCTTGGGGGGTCTAGTTTCCAAAATGTGGTCACTTGTGGGGGAGCTCCAATGTTTAGGCACACAGGGGCTCTCTAAACGTGACATGGTGTCCGCTAACAATTTGAATGGAAAATCAGCTCAAATTGTTAGTGGACACCATGTCACGTTTGGAGAGCCCCTGTGTGCCTAAACATTGGAGCTCCCCTACAAGTGACCCCATTTTGGAAACTAGACCCCCCAGGGAACTTATCTAGATGGTTGGTGAGCATTTTGAACGCCCCAGTGCTTCACAAATTAATCTGTAAACATGAAAAAAGAAATTTTTGTGGAAATAAAATTACTTTTTCATTTTTACGGATGAATTTGTGAAGCACCTGGGGGTACAAAATGCTCACCACCCATCTACATAAGTTCCCTGGGGGCTCTAGTTTCCAAAATGGGGTCACTTGTGTGGGAACTTCAATGTTTAGGCACACAGGGGCTCTGCAAAGGCGACATGGTGTCCGCTAACAATTTGAATGGAAAATCAGCTCAAATTGTTAGCGGACACCATGTCGCGTTTGGAGAGCCCCTGTGTGCCTAAACATTGGAGCTCCCCTACAAGTGACCCCATTTTGGAAACTAGACCCCCCAGGGAACTTATCTAGATGGGTTGTGAGCATATTGAACCCCCAGGTGCTTCACAAATTAATGAAAAAAAATATTTTGTTGAAAAAAAGTACTTTTTCATTTTTACGGATCAATTTGTGAAGCACCTGGGGGTTCAAAGTGCTCACTATACATCTAGATAGGTTCCCTGGGGGGTCTAGTTTCCAAAATTGGGTCACTTGTGGGGGAGCTCCAATGTTTAGGCACACAGGGGCTCTCCAAACTCGACATGGTGTCCGTTAACAATTTGAATGGATATCAGCTCAAATTGTTAGCGGACATCATGTCACGTTTGGAGAGCCCCTGTGTGCCTAAACATTGGAGCTCCCCAATAAGTGACCCCATTTTGGAAACTAGACCCCCCAGGGAACTTATCTAGATGGGTGGTGAGCATTTTGAACACCCCAGTGCTTCACAAATTAATCTGTAAAAATGAAAAAAGAAAATTTTTGTGGAAATAAAAGTACTTTTTCATTTTTACGGATGAATTTGTGAAGCACCTGGGGGTTGAAAGTGCTCACTATGCATCTAGATATGTTCCCTGGAGGGTCTAGTTTCCAAAATGGGGTCACTTTTGGAGGAGCTCCTATGTGGAGACGCACAGGGGCTCTCCAAACGCAACATGGTGTCCGCTACCAATTTGAGCTCATTTTGCATTCAAATTGTTAGCGGACACCATGTCGCGTTTGGAGAGCCCCTGTGCGTCTCCACATTGGAGCTTCCCCACAAGTGACCCCATTTTGGAAACTAGACCCCCCAAGTAACATATCTAGATGGGTAGTGATCATATTGAACCCCCAGGTGCTTCACAAATTGATCCATAATAATGAAAAAAGAAAATTTTTTTTGAAAAAAAAGTGCTTTTTCATTTTTATGGATGAATTTGTGAAGCACCTTGGGGTTCAAAGTGCTCACTATGCATCTAGATATGTTCCTTGGGGGGTCTAGTTTCCAAAATGGGGTCACTTGTGGGGGAGCCCCAATGTTTAGGCACACAGGGGCTCACTAAACATGGTTACAGCTAACAATTTGAGCTGATTTTTATTCAAATTGTTAGCGGACACCTGTCGCGTATGGATAGCCCCTGTGTGCCTAAACATTGGAGCTCCCCCACAAGTGACCCCATTTTGGAAACTAGACCCCCCAGGGAACATATATAGATGGGTAGTGAGCATATTGAACCCCCAGGTGCTTTACAAATTGATCTGTGAAAATGAAATAGTACTTTTTTATTCACAAAAATTTTCTTTTAGCCTACATTTTTTCATTTTCACATGGCAACAGCATAAAATTTATCCTAAAATTTGTTGGGCAATTTCTCCTGAGTACACCGATACCTCATATGTGGTCATAAACCACTGTTTGGGCGCACGGCAGGGGTCAGAAGGGAAGGAGCGCAATTTTACTTTTTGAATGTAAAATTAGCTCCAAAATTCAAATTGCGCTCCTTCACTTCTGAGCCCTGCCGTGCGCCCAAACAGTGGTTTATGACCACATATGAGGCATCAAAGTACTCGGGAGAATTTGCACAACACATTTTAAGATCCATTTTATCCTGTTGCCCATGTGAAAATGAAAGAATTGAGGCTAAAAGAACATTTTTGATTAAAAAATTAAAATATCCATTTTTTGTTTCCACTTTGCTTTAGTTCCTGTGAAGCACCTGAAGGGTTAATAATCTTCTTGAATGTAGTTTTGAGTAGCTTGAGGGGTGCAGTTTTTGGAATAGTGTCACTTTTGGGTGTTTTCTGTTATGTACACCCCTCAAAAGGACTTCAAATGTGATGTGGTCACTAAAAAAAATGGTTTTGTAAATTTTGGTTGAAAAATGAAAAATTGCTCATGAACTTTGAACCCTTATAACGTCCTAACAAAAAATTTTTTGTTTTCCAAAATTGTGCTGATGTGAAGTAGACATGTGGGAAATATTATTTAATAACTTTTTTCTGTCACATATCTCTCTTGTTTATCAGAAAAAAAAAAAAAAAAGTGAAAATTGTGAAATTTTCAAAATTTTTGCCATATTTTTAATTTTTTCACAAATAAACGCAAAAATTATCGACTTAAATTTAATACTAGCATAAAGCCCAATATGTCACGAAAAAACAATCTCAGAATTGCTAGGGTCCGTTGAAGCGTTCCCGAGTTATAACCTCATAAAGGGACACTGGTCAGAATTGCAAAAAAGGCCAAGGTCTTTAGGGTCAAAATAGGCTGGGTCCTGAAGGGGTTAAGCAGGATCCCTGGCTTCATTCAGAGCACCCAGCACAAGACCGTGTAATTGAATCAATAAAGAAATACATGTGGCTGCATGCTTCTGTCACAGAAATGTAGATGTTCTGAGTTTTCTTCACTAAATACTTTTCTGTGGGGATTACTGACAGAGCTGGGTATGTTTGAACTTAATAAATAGCAGATTGTCTGTATTTTATTTACAGTAAAGGATTTTCTATGTCTGTTTTTTAACTATTTACTCCTTAAGCTGGTAATATGGGGGTATCAAATATGCGTTAATATTACCACTCCAGGGGTTGATGACAGCTGACAATACTCATCTGTCATTAACCCCTTCTATTACCTTGTTTGCCACTGTACCATGGCAGCAGGAAGAGCTAGGATGAAGCTCCAGGATATGGTGCTTTTAAAAAATGCACCATACTCTGAAGGGACTGCAGGCTACTATTCTAACTTGCGAGGAAGCAATAAGTATGTGCTTCCCCAGAGTAAGAATTCCTACAACCTGCCCTTCATTTTATCCTGGCTGGTATGAAAATTAGTGGGATCACACAGCAATTTTTTCAATTATTTATTTATTTTTACAGTAATCCAATATCACCTTGGTTGGCATACTGGCAACCAATCACAGGCACTGCATAAGAGGCTGGGTGGGGCTAAGTCTGACTTTAACAAATTAAGTGGGGACAGTCAATATGTCTGAGGTTCATGAGAGAGCCCAGAAGAAGGATGATAGTGGCACTAAAGCTTGGCAACTTACAGTATAGTTTAGGAAGTTAGTGGCTGTGCTAAATCTGCGGGAGTCCACTGTAAAACAGTTTGAGCTTTGTTTGTCAGCTTTTGGGCTCCTTTGAAGTGTTTTCTATGCTTTAGATTTTGCCTCCCAATTAATTTGAATGTGATTCGGAGAATCAGCAAACTGTTCACAGATCTATTTGTCCAACATATGCCAGTTCAGCGAACCAAACCAAAACTTCAAACGGTTCGCTCATTGTGCTGCACCCGTTTATCTATTGACTTTTAGCCATACATAGACATTTGTAATGTTGTGCTTTAGTTGTATAATCTATGCATCTGCTGTCCTTTGCTGCCATCTACTGGTCATTGTTGCATTACACTGTATGTTGTACTTTCCCATAATTCTTTTCTGTCTGTAACTCCTCCTTGGGGATGCTTCTCTTCCTGCTTTGTCTTTTCTACACCATTTTTAGAACCTCATGCTTCAGGACTAGAATTAAGGGAAGGGAGGGCAGTGGAAACCATCTAGTCATAGACACCTCAGGCGTTTGGAGGAGTGTTGTAACTTCTTCCCGAAGGTAGAAAAGTAACTCTAGTTACAGTATAACACAATATTGTTTGTACCTAGGGGGAATGTCCCATAATGAAACAAAAGAGGAGCATCATAATATACAAGTTGCATTGTAAAGGCTAAATAAATACCCTGTGGTAACTCAGGTATTGGGGACAGGTGCGTCCTAATCTTCCCCCTAAGTCCTGAGGGGCAAATATTATGTGCTACCAATTGCGACAACAAGTGTAAGTTGTAGAGTCTCCCTATATTGTACTGTCGACATAAACTTTCCTCTTGTAGGGATATACCCGGCTCGATGGAGAGTCCTTTAGGGTGAATACATATCAATGAGGTCTTTCCCAGGGTTTATCTTCAGACAAGCAGCCATCCGGATGCACATAAATTGATCTTTGAGATGCCAAATGATGTAGCCCTGTCGGCATGATACTGTAATGTCCCAAAAGGTAAGCATTTCAGTTTCGTACTCCATATGTACGCTTCCAAAGCATAGCACAGGCCTGCGATGAAAAAAATGCAAGGGAATTGATAGCTGAAATTCATGTATTTTTTGGTGCAGATTTAAAAAAAAAATATTGAAAATTCTGTATCACGTCACGTTTTTTGAAAAATTGAAAGTTAATTGTATTTTCACAAACAATTGCTACCAATTTTTTTTTCTCTGTTGAATTTCTTCCCTCTCAGTTTTTACCATGGTGGTTACCATGGTGAAAGCTACCTACGAAATACCCCTCAAACACCTTCCCAACGCATCGGAAAGATGCAACGAACAGGTCTAAACTTGCACAGTTGTAACTAGTAAAAGTTTTTAAATGGCAATCGCTTTTATTTGTTTATTTCTGTTTTTTAACCTAGAGGATTGTGTACTTAACGTCCGTAGTTAGATAAAGTATCGTATATACTCGAGTATAAGCCGAGTTTTTCAGCACAAAAATTGTGCTGAAAAGTGCCATCCTCGGCTTATACTCGAGTCATACAGTTGCTGAGTGGGCACGGCCTGTGATCGAGCGCTGGAGGAGGCTGGAGGAGGTGGGGGGAGGCTGCAGAGTGCACAGGCAGTCACGTGATGCTGCTTTTGTGTAATGAATATGCACTGCATCCCCCTGTCTATCAGCGGCAGAGGGCGAAGGCATATTACATTACTGTGTCCCGCCTAAAAAGAAAACAGCTCCCCCCTGCTGGCACACAGCCCCCTCCATCGGTATACAGAGGCCCCCCCCTGCTGGCACACAGCCCCCCCTTCGGTAAACAGAGGCCCCACCTTCTGCCTCCGCATTGATCTCACCCTCTGATGTCCGCAGGCACCTGGGGTCCTCCGTCCACTCTCCTCGCTGTATGCCGGCGGGTTCTACATGTGACCACCGGGCGCAGTGATGACGTCATCCCTGCTGCGCCGCTCTCAGCACACCACTGTTGCCAGATATTACATGTACAATTGTTCGACAGAATTCCTTTTTAAATAGGATTTTAGCAAAAATATCGATCTTGGTTTTACAAAAAATCCTTACGTGATGGAAAAAAATGGAGGTCATTTTCGTAATCAGCACACCAAATTACATAGAAATCAATGAAAACTTCTCTTATATTTTTAAAAAAATTTAATTTCGCAGGATTGTATTATTGGTGCCAAAGAGTCTCAGACGGTAGTGGAGGGGTTCTGTTGTGATCAACCTCCAGGGCAAACGAACATGAATTTCTCTTTCCATTAGCACAATTGTATAGTAGTTGATTGAATGTCATCTGTTCAAACAATAGTGTCCTATGAAAGGGAGAAAGGTAAATTTAGATTTTATGCAGTCAATAGCTTCTTATTAAAGTTGTTCACAAAACATAATTATATTTGTTTATAGAACCCATTGTATAGCAGCTCCTCATTGAGGCCTCGTGGAGACATACTTTTCTGCTCATAAATCCACCTAGCTTCAGTTTTCAAGAGTTCCAAGGCGATGTTAGGGCGAATACCCTGTAGGCCCATCATTTTGATGCTGTTAGGGTTGCAATTGTGTTCTACCATAAAATGCTTTGCAATAGAAGTAAGACTGTTGCCTTTTTCATGCTCCTTCTTGGCCATATTTATGGTAGAGACATGCTGTTGCAATCTCTTCCTTAACTCCTGTGTCGTTTGACCGACATAAATTTTCATACAGCCACAAATAATGGCGTATACTATGTTTTTGGATTTGCAGTTAAAGAAAGACTCGGATTTCAGCTCGAAAGGAAAATTGGGTAAGGAGAAAGTTTCTGCCGATATCATGAAAGGACAGGATGAAGATGGCCGCCGGGGGTGATGGACGCATGTATGGAGGCTCCAGGCTCTTGGACACTATCCACCGCATGTAAGGAGGCTCCAGGCTCTTGGACACTATCCACCGCATCCAAGCTCGCCTGTCCTCCCTACACACTACCAGCTCCACTGCCGTCACCCCCGTGCACTCCACCGACCATCTGGGCCACGCACCCCATCCTACGGCCGGCCGTGCCCTGCGGCCCCCACTCAGGCCTGTGACCCTCACAAGGCCTGCGGACCTCACTCAGGCCGCGACCCCGCACTCTGACCTGCGGCCCCAGCTGCACCGGCACCTAGGTGCTTACACCGGCACCGCTCCCTCCCCGGAGTCCCCGCTCTCCGTGCCCGGCGGGTCCCGCTCCACCAGGAGGCACCATCACTGGGGGTGCTGGCCTCCTCCAGCGGCGCCCGGCGCCACTCTGAACTATAGGCCCCGCGGCCACCTAGCAGGCGGCTCGTCCCTCCTGCCCTCCACAGCAGCGAGACACCCGCACCGCTCCGGGACCTCGCACGTGCACAGCGGCGACTGTGCACCCCGCCGGCGGGCCCCACACTCCCGGCCGGATCCCCGGCCCGCAGCAGCAGCACCGCGCCTGACGCCCTGAGCGGCCGCCCGCCCTGCCAGTGCCGACCAGCCACAGCCAGGACAGGAGCACCAGCGCTCCCACGACACCATAGCCAGTCAGGTGAGGAAACAGAGGGGCCCCCCATCCACCGGCTGCACCAGCCCCCAGACACAACCAGGGCCCCAGGCTACCCCTGGCCCCTGTCCACTGCACCTGGGCCCCTGCTGCTTTTAGCCTTTCTCCATCTGGCTCCAGTCCGCACCCAGCCCTGCAGTTACAACCTGCCCTCCTGGCCGTGTCTGACCCCCTCCTGGCTGCGCTTGGCCCTCCTGGCCGTGTCTGACCCCCTCCTGGCTGCGCTTGACCCTCCAGGCTGCGCTTGACCCTCCAGGCTGCGCTTGACCCTCCAGGCTGCGCTTGACCCTCCTGGCTGCGCTTGACCCTCCTGGCTGCGCTTGACCCTCCTGGCTGCGTTTGACCCTCCTGGCTGCGTTTGACCCTCCTGGCTGCGCTTGACCCTCCTGGCTGCGCTTGACCCTCCTGGCTGCGCTCGACCCCCGGCTGTGCTTGACCCTCCTGGCTGTGCTTGACCCCCCCACCCCTGGTTACACTTGACCCTCCTGGCTACGCTTGACCCCCCTGGCTATGCCTGGCTCCTGGCTACCATCGACCACCTGCCTGCTGTCAATCTCTCCTGCTACCCTGGGCCCCCTGGCTCCACCACCCCGTCCACGGCTGCACCATCCCATCATCCGACAGCATCACCCGGCTGCGCCATCTCGTCTCCGGCTCCATCATCTCGTCTCCGGCTCCATCATCTTGTCTCCGGCGGCATCATCCGACGGCACCATCCCATCATCCGACAGCTCCACCCGGCTCCGCCACCTCGTCTCCGGCTCCATCATCTCGTCTCCGGCTCCATCATCTCGTCTCCGGCTGCATCATCCGACGGCACCATCCCGTCATCCGACAGCACCACCCGGCTCCGTCATCTCGCCTCCGGCTCCGTCATCTTGTCTGCGGCTCTATCATCTCGTCTCCGGCTCCATCATCTCGTCTCCAGCTGCACCACGCCATCCACGGACTGCACCCCACTTGTGAACACGACTGTACCCCCTCGCTGTACCCCATCCCTGGCTTTTACGCATCCTGGGCTATTCCTGCATCCCCCGCTGTACCACTTCCCCAGTTGTCATCCACCCCCAGCTACACCCCACCCCTCCTATTACAATCCCTGACTCCACCCCACCCCAGGCTGCACCCCACCACCTGACCGCACCCTACCCCTGGCCACACCACACCGCGCGCCACCCCCGACTCCACCCCCTAGCTCTACCCACACCCCTTCTCCATGCACGCACCTCACCTGCCACACCCCACCCCTGTCACTTCTCACCGCCAAAACCAGCTGCCCACAATGCTTCCCCTCCTCTTCACCCTCACCCCCATCCTGCTCCACTTCCTCCTAACCCCGCACATCCCTCCACCCACCAAGGCCATAGCGATCTCTCCATCCCTCCTACCCACCCATCTCACCCCCTCCTCCGAACTGTTCCTCCACACCCAATCACTCTTCTCCACACACGCACGGCCCCCACGCAAACTCTCCTGCTCCCAACGCCTAACCCTCTCGCTACTTCTCCTACTTGCAGGTGACATATCCCCCAACCCTGGACCCCCCCACCGCATCCCTCCACTCACCTCCAATCTTCGCCCATCCCCCATCACAAACTCTCGCAACCCCCGCAACCTCATACCCATTCACCCAACCCCAGTCCCCCTGCCTGGAGCACTCTGGAATGCCCGCTCAGTGTGCAACAAACTCTCCTACATCCATGACCTCTTCATCTCCAACAAATTCAAATTCCTCGGCATCACCGAAACTTGGCTCACCCCCGCCGACACAGCCTCCCCTGCTGCCCTCTCCTATGGCGGACTCACGCTTTCCCACACACCTCGCCCTAATAGCACCCGCGGGGGCGGTGTGGGTATACTCTTGTCCGACAGCTGCTCCTTCATCCCTACTACACCTCCTCCCTCCGCCTCCTTTCCCTCCTTCGAACTGCACTCTATTCGCATTTTCTCCCCCTGCAACCTCCAACTCGCGGTCATCTACCGACCCCCTGATCCACCACCTCCTTCCTTGACCACTTCAACACTTGGCTTCTCCACTTCCTCTCCTCCGACATCCCCACCATCATCATGGGCGACTTCAACATCCCCATCGACACCCCCGACCCGCCTACCTCCCGACTCCTATCTTTGACCACCTCCTTCGGCCTCTCCCAATGGTCCTCCTCAGCCACTCACAAAGACGGCCACACGCTTGACCTCATCTTCTCCCGCCTCTGTTCCCTCACCGACCTCTCAAACTCACCCCTCTTCCAATCTGACCACAACCTGTTGACCTTCTCCTCCCTCTTTCCCCCCTCCTCACCCCCCCCTCTCCGAAAACTCAGTCACCCACGCAGAGACCTAAAAGCCATCGATTTCAACTCACTCTCCCACTCCCTCCTCCCTCTCACGGACCTTGCCTCCTCACCCGACGTTAACACTGCCGCCACCCTCTACAACTCCACACTAACTGCGGCTCTTGACCAGGCTGCCCCCCTCACACACACCAAAACCCGCACAAACAGACAACCCTGGCTCACCCCTCTCACAAAAGAGCTTCGCCGAACGTCCAGGGTCGCTGAACGGAGATGGAAGAAATCCCACTCCACGGCCCACCTCACAATCTACAAGCAATCCCTCTCCAACTTCAAGGACGCACTCACTGCCGCAAAACAAACCTACTTCTCTTCTTTAATCAACACACTGTCCCGAAACCCCAAACAACTATTCAGAACCTTCAACTCCCTTCTCCGTCCCCCAGCACCTCCTCCTTCCCCCCTCATCTCCGCTGACGACTTCGCCACCTTCTTCAAACACAAGATTGATAAAATTAGAGAAAGCTTTGGCCCAACGTCCACCCAACCCACCACCATTACCGCCCAACCCTCCTCGACCAAAGGAAGCTTCTCCAACGTGACTGAAGCCCAGCTCTCCACCCTCCTGTCACGATCTCACCTCACCACCTGCGCCCTCGACCCTCTCCCTACCCATCTCATCCCAAACCTCACCACCGCCCTCATCCCTGCCCTAACCCAACTCTTCAACCTGTCACTCACTACTGGCGTCTTTCCCTCCTCCTTCAAACACGCCTTGATCTCACCCATCCTCAAAAAACCCTCCCTCGACCCATCATCCGTCGCCAACTACCGCCCAATATCCCTTCTCCCTTTCGCTTCCAAACTACTCGAACAACACGTCCACTCTGAACTGTCGTCCTACCTATCCTCCCGCTCCCTCTTCGACCGCCTGCAATCTGGTTTCCGACCTCATCACTCCACCGAAACTGCCCTTACTAAAGTCACCAATGACCTCCTGACCGCTAAGAGGAAAAAAACACTACTCCGTCCTCCTCCTCCTCGACCTATCCGCCGCCTTTGACACAGTCGACCACTCCCTCCTACTCCAAATCCTAGAATCCCTTGGCATCACCGACCTCGCCCTCTCCTGGATCTCCTCATACCTTACGGACCGCACTTTCAGCGTCACCCACGCCAACACCTCTTCCTCGTCCTACCCCCTTACTGTCGGCGTCCCCCAGGGATCGGTACTTGGACCGCTACTTTTCTCCATCTACACCCTCGGCCTAGGTCAACTCATTGAGTCCCACGGCCTCCAGTACCATCTCTACGCCGACGACACCCAGATCTACCTCTCCGGGCCCGACATCACCTCCCTTCTGTCTAAAATACCCCAATGCCTGTCCGCCATCTCATCTTTCTTCTCTGCTCGCTTCCTCAAGTTGAACATGGACAAAACAGAGTTCATCGTCTTCCCCCCCAGCCGCCCTCCCCCTCTGCCAGACCTGTCAATCCGAGTCAACGGCTGCTCTCTCCCCAGTCCCCCAAGCAAAGTGCCTCGGGGTCACCCTCGACTCCTCCCTCTCCTTCAAGCCCCACATCCAAGCCCTTGCCACCTCCTGCCGACTCCAACTCAAGAACATCTCACGCATCCGCCCGTTTCTTAACCACGACACCGCCAAAACTCTCGTCCACGCCCTCATCATCTCCCGCCTGGACTACTGCAACCTACTGCTCACCGGTCTCCCTGCCTCCTCCCTTGCACCTCTCCACTCTATCCTGAACTCAGCTGCCCGTCTAATCCACCTGTCTCCCCGCTACTCCCCTAGCTCCCCTCTCCGCATGGCACTCCACTGGCTCCCCACCCCCCAAAGATCTAAATTTAAAATCCTAACACTGACTTACAAAGCCATCCACAACCTGTCCCCCCCTTACATCTCCGACATGGTCTCCCAATACCAACCTGCACGCAACCTACGCTCCTCACAAGAACTCCTCCTCTCCTCCCCCCTCATCTCATCCTCCCACAACCGCATACAAGACTTCTCCCGCGCCTCCCCTAGACTCTGGAACTCCCTCCCCCAGCACATCAGACACTCGCCTACCCTCAAGAGCTTCAAAAAGAACCTGAAAACTCATCTATTCCAACAAGCCTATAACCCACGATGAGACCCAGCGCCGCTCCACCAACCGCTTGGCGCTTACCCCCCCCTATTGTGTCCTCCCCCACGCCCGTAGACTGTGAGCCCTCGTGGACAGGAACCTCTCCCGTCGTGTATCAGCAAGCATTGTCATATGTACTGCTCATATGTACTGTACCTGTCCTTGTTACCCCCACTGCTTATGTAAAGCGCCATGGAACCAATGGCGCTATATAAATAAATAATAATAATAATAATAATAATATACAATCACCACAGGCAAAAGTACCCCTAAGTTTGGAACCGCCACCTGTACATGTACCTTGCTCCTAGTAAGATGGTCCTTGATGTTTGAGGTTCTCATAGAGGTTAACCCAGGGTGGGTTATGAGAAAAGGTTTTACCCTTCCACCTCGGGTAATGATGTCCCAATTTCTCTGTAAGATCAATCTAATATCCTCCCACTGATTATTGTAGGGTGTTACTACTAATGGTCCCCCTTTTTGTTTTGGGCCTTTTTTTCAGGGAATCTTCCCTTGTAGTCGTCTTAGAGTTTTGGAAAGTTTCCGAGATCATATTACGGTGATAGCTACACGCCAAAAATCTATCGGTCAGATCCCGTGCTTCCTTCAAAAAATCAGTGTTTTCACTGCAATTTCTTCTGACCCAAAGGAACTGCCCTTTTGGAATACTCCGTCTGAGGTGTAGAGGATGAGAAATTTTGTAGTGCAGTAAGCTGTTAGTGACAGTTGGTTTACGTAATAAGGTGGAAACAATTCTGTGCCCCTGTATACTTAGTCGTTAGTCAAAAAAAAAATATTTGCTGCTGTCCTTTAAAAGGAATATCTCAGCATGTACAATATTAGGGCATGCAGGTCATTGAAATGTAAATCCATTTTAATCTTTCTATGTTGTATCTGTTGCCTCATTTCAGAGAAACTAAAGTTTTAAACTACACTACCATTCAAAAGTTTGGGGTCATCCAGACAATTTTATGTTTTCCATGAAAACTCATACTTTTATTTATCAAATGAATTGCAAAATTAATAGAAAATATAGTTCAGACATTGACAAGGTTAGAAATAATGATTTATATTTGAAATAATAATTTTCTCCTTCAAACTTTGCTTTCATCAAAGAATGCGCCATTTGCAGCAATTATAGCATTGCAGACCTTTGGCATTCTAGCTGTTAATTTGCTGAGGTAATCTTGAGAAATATTACCCCATGCTTCCTGAAGCCCCTCCCACAAGTTGGATTGGCTTGATGGGCACTTTTTGCGTACCATACAGTCAAGCTGCTCCCAGAACAGCTCAGTGGGGTTGAGATCTGGTGACTGCACTGGCCACTCCATACCAGCTGCCTGCTTCTTCCCTAAATAGTTCATGCATAATTTGGAGGTGTGCTTTGGGTGATTGTCTTGTTGAAGGATGAAATTGGCTCCAATCAAGCGCTGTCCACAGGATATGGTATGGCGGTGCATAATGGAGTGATAGCCTTCCTTATTCAAAATCCCTTTTACCTTGTACAAATTTACCACTTTAACCAGCACCAAACAACCCCAGACCATCACTTACCTCCACTATGATTGAGAGATGGCATCAGACACTCTTCCAGTATCTTTTCAGTTATTCTGCACCTCACAAATGTTCTTCTGTGTGATCCAAACACTTCAAACTTTGATTTGTCTGTCCATAAAACTTTTTCCAATCTACCTCTGTCCAATGTCTATGTTCTTTTGCTCATATTAATCTTTTCCTTTTATTAGCCAGTCTCAGATATGGCTTTTCTTTGCCACTCTTCCCTGAAGGCCAGCATCCTGGAGTTGCCTTTTCACTGTAGACATTGACACAGGCATTTTGCAGGTACTGTTTAATGACTCTGCCAGTTGAGGAGCTGTGAGGCGTCGTTTTCTCAAACTAGGGACTCTAATGTACTTGTCTTGTTGCTCAGTTGTGCAGCGGGGCCTCTCAATTCTCTTTCTACTCAGGTTAGATCCTGTTTGTGCTCCTCTCTGAAGGGAGTAGTGCACACCGTTGTAGGAAATATTCAGTTTCTTAGCAATCTCTTGCATGGAATAGCCTTAATTTCTAAGAACATGAATAGACTGTCGAACTTCACTTGAAAGTTCTCTTTTTCTAGGCATTTTGAGAGTTTCATAGAACAAACAACTGTAATACTCCAATATCTCAACTAGCTCAAAGGAAGGTCAATTTTATAGCGTCTCTAATCACGCAAATCGTTTTCAGCTGTGCTAATACTTGTGCAAGGGTTTTCTAGGATTTTCCAAAGATCTATTAGCCTTCTTACACAGTTAGCAAACACAATGTACCATTACATATATAATGTTATGATCTAGCGCTTACTATTTTACACCTTGTTTAAGATATTGATCCCAGACCAATTGTTTGTATATAAAAATAATTTTATTTTTCACCTAAATTAAAAATTCCTTTGTTCAAACATTTGCACATCAAATAAATTAATTTAAAAAAACTAATCTTAAAAATTGGCTGATGTTTATAGCTTCAATCGTATATTGTTGTAGAATTCTTCCGTTTGTCTTTCTTTTGTGGCTGTGGTCTCTATATGTATAGATACCAGATAACCCGTGCTCATTGCGGGCTTGATTAATGCTCTCCTACTGTTGTTTGTATAGGTACTTGATGTTTTGTTAAGTTGAATGATGTGTCACACCAAATACATTGGAGTGTGGGACTTCTGTGGCTGGATTCATCTAAAAATGACCTACACAGTTCTGGAAATTAATCCCCTCTAAGGGTACTGTCATTCCTTTGTGCTTCATCGTTGGTGGTAGTGGGTCTCCACAGGTTTTCTTGCTGGCTGCCCTCCCTGCTCCCTGCAGTTTATGGGCAGGAGGGCTTTCTCTGGTGCTGCGCCCTGCTTTCTGATTGTGACGTCGGTTCTGTGCTCGGTCAGCTGACACTGTCATGTGTCTCAGGCTGTCGGTAAAGTTTGTCGTCAAAATTAGTTGTGTAAAGGGAACCTGTCAGGTGGTTTATGTCCCCCCAGCTATCACTCTGTAGCTAAAACTTTATAATACTATTCTAATCATCCCTGTCTGAACTCATAGGTCCCCAACCTTTCTTGCCTTGAGA
Organism: Allobates femoralis; assembly: GCA_033576535.1. Lineage (NCBI taxonomy): Eukaryota > Metazoa > Chordata > Amphibia > Anura > Aromobatidae > Allobates > Allobates femoralis. The sequence continues at coordinate 548,704,717 of JARQOC010000002.1, read as the reverse complement.
GCCACATTCAGCTCTGGTCATGAGCCAAATCCAGCTACTGCCCCCTCACAGTAGTGACACTCAGAGCATCTATTATCGGTGTAATGATAGCCAAAGCTTTTCCAAAGAAATCCCAATGAGGCAGTATTCACAGATCAACCTTACCCCTACTTCGATCTGCTTTTTTATGTGGGTTAGACACAAATGTCATCATTTGGAGACTTGCTCATCATAGCTTTTTGTTAAACCTGATGCTAATGCACTAAGCTGACAGCCTTGAGCCACACATCACAGTTTCACAATCTACATGTGGATTGCTGTTCTATTAGGCTTTTAATGCTTAGCTTTAGTTGCACTTATTTGGCCATTAGGGCCTAACATCAAGCCCAATGAACTCAATTGTTACATTTCCTGATTTACGAGTTGCAAAAAGCACTAGCAAAAATCATTAAGATTATTGTGTGAAAACTGTGTACAGAGACTCTAGTTCTTGCATTAAAGGGACTCTATCAGGTCATTTTTCAGTATAATACTAATAGTAGCCTTGAATACTGCCCGGGTAGCCCTTTAAGAATTTGTAAAAATCATTAATGTACCCTGTGTAGTTCTCTTGCTATAAGCACCTTCACACTCTTTAAAAGCTATTGACATGACTTGTGAACAGTCTGAGAGTCACAGTCTATAAGTATTATTTAAATATCCATGCCTTTTATGCTATGGCATTTGAACCAGACCAACTATGTACCGTATATACTCGCGTATAAGCCGAGTTTTTCAGCCCAAAAATTGGGCTGAAAAGTCCCCCCCTCGGCTTATACGCGAGTCACTGTATACTGTATACACTGTATACAGTGTATACAGTATACAGGCCCGCCCCCATCAGTATACAGGCCCCCCCCTTGCTGCACAAACCTGTAAAGGAAGAGATTAGTATACTTATCACTGTCCCGCTGCCGCTGTCCCGCCGCCGTCATCGCGCTCCTCTGTCTTCATCCGTCTTCTTCCGGCTTCCTCCGGTCAGCGCAGGCAATGACGTCATTGTCTGCGCACCAGAGGAAGCCGGAAGACGCTGGATGAAGATGGAGGAGCGCGATGACGGCAGCGGGACAGCGGCAGCGGGACAGTGATAAGTATACTAATCTCTTCCTTTACAGGATTGTGCACCAAGGGGGGCCCTGTATACTGATGGGGGGGCTGTATACACCTCTGGGGCTGCTGTATACTACCTCTGGGGCTGCTGTATACACCACTGGGGCTGCTGTATACTACCTCTGGGGCTGCTGTATACACCACTGGGGCTGCTGTATACTACCACTGGGGCTGCTGTATATACCTCTGGGGCTGTATATACCTCTGGGGCTGCTGTATACTACCACTGGGGCTGCTGTATACTACCACTGGGGCTGTATATACCTCTGGGGCTGTATATACCTCTGGGGATGCTGTATACTACCACTGGGGCTGCTGTATACTACCTCTGGGGCTGCTGTATACACCACTGGGGCTGCTGTATACTACTACTGGGGCTGCTGTATATACCTCTGGGGCTGTATATACCTCTGGGGCTGCTGTATACTACCACTGGGGCTGCTGTATACTACCTCTGGGGCTGCTGTATACACCACTGGGGCTGCTGTATACTACCACTGGGGCTGCTGTATATACCTCTGGGGCTGTATATACCTCTGGGGCTGCTGTATACTACCTCTGGGGCTGCTGTATACTACCACTGGGGCTGCTGTATACTACCACTGGGGCTGTATATAACTCTGGGGCTGCTGTATACTACCTCTGGGGCTGCTGTATACTACCTCTGGGGCTGCTGTATACTACCACTGGGGCTGCTGTATACTACCACTGGGGCTGTATATACCTCTGGGGCTGCTGTATACTACCTCTGGGGCTGCTGTATACTACCACTGGGGCTGCTGTATATACCTCTGGGGCTGCTGTATACTAACCACTGGGGCTGTTGCTGTATATACCACTGGGGCTGCTGTATATACCTCTGGGGCTGCTGAATACCACACTGCTGGGGGCTGTATACCTGTGCTGGGGTCCACCCTTGGCTTATACACGAGTCAATAGGTTTTCCCAGGTTTTGGGGGCAAAAGTAGGGGGGTCGGCTTATACACGGGTCGGCTTATACACGAGTATATACGGTAGTTATTTTCCCTTTCGTTTTTTAGAAAGGGATCTCTTTATTGAAGTAAATATATGTACAAAATCACACATAAAACAAATTCATATATATAAAAAATTAATTAAAAAAGATACCCTGAGGAAGAAGGCCGCATACAGCCTTCGAAACTAGTTGGCGAAATCTGACATACAGCACTTTGCATGCAAAAAGAGATCAAGGATAGATCAAACCCAGCCCCTTGCGGACGTAGGACCGCTAGGTGCCAGTGATGAGACAGTACATGACTGGGACACGGCACGCAGCTGACTCACTGACAGGAGAATCCGGAAGATGCCCAGACATACACCATGAGGCGCC
>JARQOC010000002.1:548669585-548702138 GCA_033576535.1 Allobates femoralis | reverse complement strand
TCTTGCCGCCATCCCCATAGAGAATGCAAGGGGCTTGCTGCAAGTGCACCACAAGTGCGGCTGTTAGGCAACATATGCGGATCTACCAGATCCGGACAGAAATGTAGATGTGAAAGGGGTCTTAGTTAACAGGACTTCACATTTTCAACTTTGTCTGCTTGTACAAATGTAACTAAAGGTACCATCTCACGCTAGGATATAGGTGAATAATATTGTTAGCTATCCTTCCGACATCGTTAGTGCATTGTCACAAGCAAGGATACCGTTAACGATCTTAAATTTGGCAATGCTCCAGCTATTTGGAGAAGAACATTTGAACAATTTTACAAAGCGGCAGGAATAGAAGAAATATGAACGACATCGTTCAAAAAGGTGTCACACTGAACAACGTTGCTTCTTCCCATGACATTAATTGGATGACGATAGATTTGAGGTCCGGATCACAAATTTTTGATGACCGTTCTAACGATTTTTCCTTCCTACATCGTTCGTTTACACGCAACTACGCACTAACGATATCGTTTGAACGATCACAAATCCATGATGTTTCAACAATATCATTAACGATATTCTAGCATGTGAAACAGCCTTAAGATAGTTTGAAGATTTTCTTCTGATTAGTAGGATAATAGGAATTGGAAACACTTAGTATTGTTTAATACAGATGTCTCCATGGACCCCAGGACATAAAAATTGTAAGATGTAAAGGAATCTCTATACTCCCATTACTACACATCTCTAAGGCTAGGGTCACACATCCGTTTTTTTTTTTTTTTTTTTAAAACCTGATCCGGTTTTGAGCTGCCCATAGATCTACTGTAAATGGCTTCAGAACCTGGGGTAGCGCACATACTATAGCTACAATAGCTATAGTATGCGCACTGCTCTCAGAGGAGCCCGGCGCCTTCATTGATAAAACTGTACAGCAGCTGACAGGAGCCGGCTGCTCTTTATAAGTGAATAAAGCATTATATGGCCACCTGAGTGGGTGGAAGGTCTCTAGGGGGAGTGGGCATCCCCTAGAGACATTATAGCAACGTTTAATAATAATAATGTGTTTAAACACACACAGAACAGTTTGCTCATCCCTGTGGCACAAGGGATGAGCAAACTATCCAGTAACCGGATTGCTCAGGATTAAATATCCTGAACAATCCAGTTACCGGATTGCGGCTTCAGCAATCCGGTTCCCGGATTGCTGGTTATCTGAAGCCAATTGCGTTCACCGCATCCGAATCTGGATGCGGTGAATGCAATTCTATGTTTAAGTGTGACCCTAGCCTAAGTCTCTTCTCTCTCTTCAACATCACCCATCACACTGAGATCTCTAAACCTCTCTTGCTAGGGAAGGACAGTTAGGCACATGCATAATGTCACAGCATATGTTTGTCGCATAATGATGTCATGTCCTACCAGGTGCTTGTGCATTCAGTCCCACTAGTGTTGAAAGAAGATGTGTCGATAATGGAAGGTTGATGAAAATGAGTAAAATGGTCAGAAAGGTGAGTGTTAAGGTGAGAGAAAGGATGAATTTAATTTTTTACATCTTACATTTATTATTCTCCATAGTCTCAAGAGACTTCTTTGCTAAACAGATTTTCGGGAAAAATAATGCAAGCAAAGGTAAAACTGATCTAGCTATCTGTTGTAAAAAGATCAATTTAAATGGGTTTGGAATTCTATTATATCTTCTATAAGAATAACATAAAGATGAAAATTCAACAGTATTCTATAAATCCATTTTTATTTCTCTTTGAATATGAAATTGTAACGTAAATAATAATAATGTTTATTCATTTATATAGCGCTATTAATTCCACAGCGCTTTACATACATTTGCAACACTTCTCATTGGGGTTCACAATCTAAATATCCTATGTCTTTGAAATGTGGAAGGAATCCGGAGTGCCCTGAGGAAACCCACACAAACACGGGGAGAACATACAAACTCCTTGCAGATGTTGTCCTTGATGGGAATTGAGCCAAAGATCTCAGTGCTGCTCAACTTGGTCATGAATTGTCTTGGAAATGTCATTACTTTTTTAAGAAATTTGTGAATAGAATATTGTAATAAAAAAGCTTTTTTTTTAAAAAAAAAAGAAATAATAATAAATAATGCAATTGTACAGATATTGTAGATGTCTATAATCCTCATTAATTATATTTTGCTTATAAATTTTTGGTTTAACATTGCTCTTTATTTCATTGATGCAGAAATGTAGTTGTCAACATATTACTGTTTCTATGTGATAAGGGATGTCTTGGAAGAGGAAGGATAGAAATGGATCACATTTCCTAATTTATAAAAAAATAATGTGTATTGTAGTCATTTTATCTATGCATCACACACGAGAAGAAAATTTACTATCTTAGACCGTAAATTATTTTGGTAACGTCTGCCAAATATTAATCAGTTCAACAGGTGCACGTAATGGACCTACAACTCAACCATGGTCATTGAAGCTAAAATTCTGTTGTTAGACTACATCGTAATTGCACCCCCCATTACTTTTCCCTTATAGGAGAGTTATTGTTGCTGAAAATATAACAATCTACTGATCATCAACATATATATATATATATATAAACATATACAGTATATATATATATTCGTATATATATATCATACCCTGGCAGATTTTTGCTGTCTTGGCTTTTTTCTGGAGAAAATAAATGTTAACACAAAAACCTTTTTACATTCATGGTTAGTGGTTGGCTGAAGCCATTTATTGTTCAGCTACTGTATTTTCTCTTTTTAAATCATAATGACAACCAAAAACATCCAAATGATCCTGATCAAAAGTTTATAATCACCTGAAAAGAAAGGGTTAAATGACCGCGCTACTGGATCCGAATAAGCAACAAACTTCTGAGGACGTTAAATAGCATATAACGGATGTGGTTTATTAGTCAACATGTTTCAGGGCTCCAGGGCCCCTTCCTTGGTTTATCCTGAAACGCATTGACTAATAAATCACAGCTGTTATATCCTATTTGATGTCCTCTGAAGTTTGTTGTTTATTCGGAACCAGCAGCACAGTCGTTTAATCCTTTCTGTACCAGTGATTAGATGTTTTATTCCTGGGGACTGCGGCAGCTGTTATAGGCTTTTATAGTGGTTGTAACCCCTCACAATCTCTAAAGGGGAGCCTCTTTTTACTACAATTTGTTTGATTGTACCCCAGATAAGACTGTATTTTCGCTTTTATTTCTCTGTCTTTTAGAACCTGATCAAAAGTTCACAGACTCCAGATCTTAACATTGTGTATTGCCCCCTCTAACATCAATAACTGCTTGAAATCTTTTGTGGTAGTTGTGGATGAGGCTCTTTATTTCCTCAAATTGGAAAGCTGCCCATTCTTCTTGGCAAAAAGCCTTCAGTTCCTTTAAATTCCTGGTATTTCTTGCATGAACTGCGCGCTTGAATCCTCCCCAGAGTGCCTCAATGATAATGGGGTCAGGAGGCTGAGATGGCCACTCCAGAACCTTCACTTTGTTCTGCCGTAGCCAATGACAGATTGACTTGGCATTGTTTTTTGTATTGTTGTCATGTTGGAATCTCCAAGAATATCCCATGCTCAGCTTCTGGGCTGATGAGTGCAAATTTGCCACTAGTACTTGCTGATAACATCCTGCATTCATCTTTTCCTCAACTTTGACCAAGTTTCCTGTGCCTTTGTGGATCACATATCCCCACTAGGGATGAGCGAGTACCGTGATATTCGTACTCGCTATACTCGCAACGAGTAGGTACCGGTACTTGCTATTTGTTGCGAGTATAGCGAGTACGAATACTTTCACAGTGTATCTGTAGATACACTGCAAAAGTAGCCTAAAAGTGATTAAAAGTTGTTAAAAATAATAAAAATACATACTCACCTATCTGACGCCTGCACCGGGACAGTTCCGGAAGACATCCGATCACCGGACAAGGACCTGTGACTACCAGCCAATCAGATGGCCGGTAGCAATTTGGCCAATCAGATGGCGCCACCTCACAACCACGTAATCGCTAGCGGCCACCTGATTGGCCAGATTGCAAGCTCTTAGGTGTACTGTAAGGACCTTGCATTCTGGCCAATCAGGTGACCGCTAGCAATCACGTGGTTGTGCCGTGGCACCATCTGATTGGCCAGATCGCTACCGGCCATCTGATTAGCTGATAGTCACAGGTCCTTTTCCGGTGATCGGATGTCCTCTGGGACGGTCCCGGTGCAGGCGTCGGATAGCTGAGAATGTACTTTTATTATTTTTAACAACTTTTACTCACTTTTAGGCTACTTTCGCAGTGTATCTATAAATACAAATACACTATAAATACACTGCGAAAGTATTAGGACTACTTGCTACTCTCGAGTACACATAAGATACTCGGAGAGTAGCGAGTAGCTGAATACCACTACTATTCAGCGAGTACCGAATAGTAGCGAGTATACTCGCTCATCCCTAATTCCCACATAATCAGCAATTCACCTTCATGCTTTACACGCCCCCGGAAGAAGCTATTGCGAAACGGCGTAGGGGTGGCAAACCCAGGCACAGTAATCCTTCACAGCAGGTAATAGACATTTAACCCTTCTCTATCAGCACCCTCTGATACTTCCAGCTTTGTTTCTATGCTAAGTGATTGACTCTGCACAACAGGAGATTGGGAGCTTGCCTTGTGTAAGCAGGCAGACCATAGGATCTTTGTATGAAGGGCTGCAAGTTGCTCACTAAGGGTGCCATATTTATATTTGCTCTTGTCTCCTTATCTGGAGAGGCATTGTTTTTGTATAAGGGTCAAATGTTATACTATTTTTACTCTGTATTTGAAAAGGATATATACTGTACTTAGGGATGGGTGAATCTACTCGCTAGGACTCGTTACTCTGCGAGTTGTAAGGGACTCGCAGGACTCGGTACTCTGCGAGTTTCCCAGCGATTACTCGCACAGTAACGAGTCCAATGCAAATCAATGGCAATCCTAGTTTTGTCAGAGACTCTGACAAAACTAGGATTGCCATTGACTTGCATTGGACTCGTTACTGTGCAAGTAATCGCAGGGAAGCTCGCACAGTAAGGAGCCCAGCTGTCTTCTCTGTGTCTGCTCTCAGCCTGCAGGCTGCCGCAGCTCCAGGGCCCTAAAGCTCGCTTGCTCTCCCTGTGCACAGAGATGATGTAGCAGAGCTGAGATTGTTCTCAGTCTGCTCATTCCCTGTGCATAGACATCTATATCTATGCACAGGGGATGTAGCAGAGAGGACATCGCGTTTTGGACTAATTCGGACGGAAGAGGATTGTTTAAATTAAAGATGGAGTCCCTAATGGCTTTTTTTTTATATTTCTAATAAAAAATTTTCTCTGTGTTGTGTTTTTTTAACCCTTTATTGGAGATTCTTAGTGGCCGGGTCAAACCTGGCCTGACATTAAGAATCCCTGGCTTAATACCAGCTTGTATAACAAAGCTGGTATTAACCCCTTTATTACCCAGCGTGCCACCGCCACCAGGAACGCTGGAAGAGCGTGGTTCAGCGCCAGAGGATGGCGCTTCAATGAACGCGCCATCTTCTGGGGCGGCTGCGGGCTGCAATTTGCAGCAGGGGGGTGCCCAGAAAGCTTGGGCCTCCCTGCGCTGAGGATTCCAGCCCCCAGCTGCTTAGCTGTACCTGGCTAGACATAGAAATTGCACGGAGCCCCACGCATTTTTTTTTATTATTTCATGAAATTTATGAAATAATAAAAAAAAGGGCTCCCATATATTCTTGTGTCTGGCCAGGTACAAATAGGCACCTGGGGGTTGGGGGCAGCTCGTCGCTGCCTGCTGGATCCGGCTGGTTCCAGAAATACGGCGAAGCCCACGTCAAATTTTTTTCTGACAAATCCATAAAACAATGTAAATAAAAGGGACTGCATCTTTATTAACCCCTGGACCATGGGCGAAGGGTTAATAAAGATGCAGTCCCTTTTTTAGGATTGTTTTATTGATTTTTCAGAAAAAAAATGACGTGGGCTTCGCCGTATTTCTGGAACCAGCCAGATCCAGCAGGCAGCGACGGGCTGCCCCTAACCCCAAGGTGCCTATTTGTACCTGGCCGGACACAAGAATATAGGCGAGCCCTCTTTTTTTATTATTTCATGAATTTCATGAAATAATAAAAAAAAAATGCGTGGGGCTCCGCGCAATTTCTATGTCTAGCCAGGTACAGCTAAGCAGCTGGGGGCTGGAATTCGCAGCGCAGGGAGGCCAAAGCTTTCTGGGCACCCCCCGCTGCAAATTGCAGCCCGCAGCCGCCCCAGAAGATGGCGCGTTCATTGAAGCGCCATCCTCTGGCGCTGAACCACGCTCTTCCAGTGGCCCTGGTAGCGGTGGCACTCTGGGTTATAAAGGGGTTAATACCAGCTTTGTTATACAAGCTGCTATTAAGCCCGAGATTCTTAATGTCAGGCCAGGTTTGACCCGGCCACTAAGAATCTCCAATAAAGGGTTAAAAAAAACACAACACAGAGAAAATTTTTTATTAGAAATAAAAAAAAAAAGCCATTAGGGACTCCATCTTTAATTAAAAAAATCCTCTTCCGTCCGACATAGTCCAAAAAGCGATGTCCTCTCTGCTACATCCCCTGTGCATAGATATAGATGTCTATGCACAGGGAATGAGCAGACTGAGAACAATCTCAGCTCTGCTACATCAGGCAGCAGGCAGGCTCTAGGACCCTGGAGCTGCGGCAGCCTGCAGGACCCGAGGGCACAGAGCAGACAGCCAGACTCATTACTGTGCGAGTTTCCCTGCGATTACTTGCACAGTGACGAGTCCAATGCAAGTCAATGGCAATCCTAGTTTTGTCAGAGTCTCTGACAAAACTAGGATTGCCATTGATTTGCATTGGACTCGTTACTGTGCGAATAAACGCTGGGAAACTCGCAGAGTAACGAGTCCTAGCAGATAGAGCCTGAAGCTTCCGAGACACATCTGCGATTTGTAAATCGCACATTACTCGCTATTACTCGCTTCCCCATTCATTAACATTGGACTCACTAGACTCGCAACGAGTAGCGAGTCCCGCGCTCGGACTCGCTAGGGTCAAGCGATTCCGAGTAATTTAGGACTCGTCCGTCACTAACTGTACTATGTGAATTTCCCTTTGGGAATTGGCTCTGTTGAGATTTTATTTATTTTTGATAATAAAGATTGCAATTTTTAGCTTAATTTTGATTTACAGTGGTGAAATCATTCCTTGATTGAGACTTCGGTCTCTATCAGTTGATATTAGTAGGAATGATGTTCCTTTCAGCAAAGGCATTGTTGACACCTCTGCAAATGTAATGTTTATGGTTGTGGCCAAAAAGTTCGGTTTTGGCCTCACCTCTCCAAATTACCATGTTACAGATTTTTGGAGGCTTGTCTCTGGGCTGGTTGGCATATTGTAGGTGAGAAAATTTGTGGCAGTAATGGCGTTCTTATGGCGACTCGACGAAGCAACCCATTTTTCTTCAAGTGCCTCTTTATTGTGCATCTTAAAACAGCCACTCCGGTAGTTTTCAGCGAGTCCTGTATTTCAGCTGATGTTATTTGTGGGTTTTTCTTTGCATCCCAAACAATATTCCTGGCAGTTGTGGCCAAAATGTTTGTTGGTCTACCCGATCGTGGTTTGGTTTTTACAAAGCCCCTGATTTTCTATTTGTTAATCACAGTTTGAACACAGCTGACTAGGATGATCAATTATATGGATATCATGTTGCATCCCTTTCCTATTTTATACAGTTCAACTATTTTTACCCATATGTCCATTGACAATTCTTTTGCTTTCCCCATGATTTACAATCCAGAAACGTCAGTGGCTGGATGAAAGATGCAAGAGTCTGTCTGCATCCCAGAAACTCACTCAGCTTTTATGCACACATACTGATTACAAGCAAACAGGTCACAGGTGACCTTTATTAGCCATTCAAACCCATGTACATCAGCTTCTATAAATGTTATCAGGTCAAAATAACCATGGTATGTGAACTTTTAATCAGGGTCATTTGGATCTTTTTAGTTGTCATTATGATTTAAAAAGAAAAAACACAGTATTTTGACAATAAATGTCCTCACCCAACCAGTAACCATAAGTGGAAAAAAGTTTTTGTGTTATCATTCATATTCCATGAAAAAAGGCCAAGAAAGCAAAAAAAATCTGCCAGGGTATATACATTTTTGCGCACAACTGTATATATTATACAGTACAAACCAAAAGTTTCGACACATCTTCTCATTCAAAGATTTTTCAGTATTTTCATGACTATGAAAATTGTAGATTCACACTGAAGGCATCAAAACTATGCATTAACACATGTGGAATTATATACGTAACAACAAAGTGTGAATCAACTGAAAATATGTCTTATATTCTAGGTTCTTCAAAGTAGCCACCTTTTGCTTTGATTACTGCTTTGCACAATCTTGGCATTCTCTTGATGAGCTTCAAGAGGTAGTCACCGGAAATGGTTTTCACTTCACAGGTGTTCCCTGTCAGGTTTAATAAGTGGGATTTCTTGCCTTATAAATGGGGTTGGGACCATCAGTTGTGTTGTGCAGAAGTCTGGTGGATACACAGCTGATAGTCCTACTGGATAGACTGTTAGAATTTGAATTATGGCAAGAAAAAAGCAGCTAAGTAAAGAAAAACGAGTGGCCATCATTACTTTAAGAAATGAAGGTCAGTCAGTACGAAAAATTGGGAAAACTTTGAAAGTGTCCCCAAGTGCAGTTGAAAAAACCATCAAGTGCTACAAAGAAACTGGCTCACATGAGGAACACCCCAGGAAAGTAAGACAAAGAGTCATCTCTGCTGCGCAGGATAAGTTCATTCGAGTCACCAGCCTCAGAAATCGCAGGTTAACAGCAGCTCAGATTAGAGACCAGGTCAATGCTACACAGAGATCAAGCAGCAGACACATCTCTACAACAACTGTTAAGCGGAGACTTTGCGCAGCAGGCCTTCATGGTAAAATAGCTGCTAGGAAACCACTACTAAGGACAGGCAACAAGCAGAAGAGACTTGTTTGGGCTAAAGAACACAAGGAATGGACAAGGAATGGACGTTAGACCAGTGGAAATCTGTGCTTTGGCCTGATGAGTCCAAATTTTAGATCTTTGGTTCCAACCACCATGTGTTTATGCGACGCAGAAAAGGTGAATGGATGGACTCTCCATGCCTGGTTCCCACCATGAAGCATGAAGGAGGAAGTGTGATGGTGTGGGGGTGCTTTGCTGCTTTGAAGTTCATCAAGAGAATGCCAAGAGTGTGCAAAGCAGCAATCAAAGCAAAAGGTGGCTACTTTGAATAACCTAGAATGTAAGACATATTTTCAGTTGTTTCACACTTTTCTGTTAAGTATATAAGTATATAATGCCATATGTGGTCTGTACTGTATATATATATATATATATATATGTATATATTTATATATACATATATGGAATTTTGGCGCTGTTGGAAGTGCCGGACTGCGGCAATACCGCACTTGCCACACTTGCTGCAAGCCCCTTCATGACCCATGGCGTACAGGTACATCATGGGTCGACATTCTCACTTTGATGTGAGCTCTGGTGGTGAGTAGGGATGGGCGAATCTACTCGCTAGGACTCGTTACTCGGCGAGTAGTAAGGGACTCGCAGGACTCGGTACTCTGCGAGTTTCCCAGTGATTACTCGCACGAGTCCAATGCAAATCAATATCAATCCTAGTTTTGTCAGAAACGCTGACAAAACTAGGATTGCCATTGTTTGCATTAGACTCGGCTACTGTGCCAGTGATAGCAGGGAAACTCGCAAAGTAACTGCTGTTTCTTTGCGAGCCGAGTCCAGCTGTCTTCTCTGTGCAGCTCCAGGGTCCTAGAGCCCGCCTGCTGCCTGATGTAGCAGTGCTGAGATTGTTCTCAGTCTGCTCATCCCTGTGCATAGACATCTATATTTATGCACAGGGGATGTAGCAGAGAGGATATCGCGTTTTGGACTGCGTCGGACGGAAGAGGATTTTTTTAATTAAAGATTGAGTCCCTAATGGCTTTTTTTTTTATTTCAAATAAAATTTTTTCTCTGTGTTGTGTTTTTTTAACCCTTTATTGGAGATTCTTAGTGGCTGGGTCAAACGTGGCCTGACATTAAGAATCTCGGGCTTAATACCAGCTTGTGTAAGAAAGCTGGTATTAACCCCTTTATTACCCAGCGTGCCACCGCCACCAGGGCCGCTGGAAGAGCGGGGTTCAGCGCCAGAAGATGGCGCTTCAATGAACGCGCCATCTTCTGGGGCGGCTGCGGGCTGCAATTTGCAGCGGGGGGTGCCCAGAAAGCTTGGGCATCCCTGCGCTGCAGATTCCAGCCCCCAGCTGCTTAGCTGTACCTGGCTAGACATAGAAATTGCGCGGAGCCCCACGCATTTTTTTTTTTATTATTTAATGAATTTCAGAGTCAGAGTCTCAGAGTCAGAGTCTCAGAGTCGGAGTCTCCTCAGAGTCGGAGTCTCCTCGGAGTCGGAGTCGCCTCGGAGTCGGAGTCGCCTCGGAGTCACCTCGGAGTCGGAGTCGGAGTCGTCTCGGAGTCGAGTCGGAGTCGGTGTCGTCTCGGAGTCGGAGTCGGAGTCGTCTCGGAGTCGAAGTCGTCTCGGAGTCGAGTCGGAGTCGGAGTCGTCTCGGAGTCGGAGTCGTCTCGGAGTCGGAGTCGTCTCGGAGTCGAGTCGGAGTCGGAGTCGTCTCGGAGTCGGAGTCGTCTCGGAGTCGGAGTCGTCTCGGAGTCGGAGTCGGAGTCGGAGTCGTCTCGGAGTCGGAGTCGTCTCGGAGTCGGAGTCGTCTCGGAGTCGGAGTCGTCTCGGAGTCGGAGTTGTCTCGGAGTCGGAGTCGGAGTCGTCTCGGAGTCGGAGTCGTCTCGGAGTCGGAGTCGTCTCGGAGTCGGAGTCGTCTCGGAGTCGGAGTCGTCTCGGAGTCGGAGTCGTCTCGGAGTCGGAGTTGTCTCGGAGTCGGAGTCGGAGTCGTCTCGGAGTCGGAGTCGTCTCGGAGTCGGAGTCGTCTCGGAGTCGGAGTCGTCTCGGAGTCGGAGTCGTCTTGGAGTCGGAGTCGGAGTCGTCTCGGAGTCGGAGTCGTCTCGGAGTCGGAGTCGTCTCGGAGTCGTCTCGGAGTCGGAGTCGTCTCGGAGTCGGAGTCGTCTCGGAGTCGGAGTCGTCTCGGAGTCGAGTCGGAGTCGGAGTCGTCTCGGAGTCGGAGTCGTCTCGGAGTCGGAGTCGTCTCGGAGTCGGAGTCGTCTCGGAGTCGGAGTCGGAGTCGTCTCGGAGTCGGAGTCGTCTCGGAGTCGGAGTCGTCTCGGAGTCGGAGTCGGAGTCGGAGTCGTCTCTGAGTCGGAGTCGTCTCGGAGTCGGAGTCGTCTCGGAGTCGGAGTCGGAGTCGTCTCGGAGTCGGAGTCGTCTTGGAGTCGGAGTCATCTCGGAGTCGGAGTCGTCTCGGAGTCGTCTCGGAGTCGGAGTCGTCTCGGAGTCGGAGTCGTCTCGGAGTCGTCTCGGAGTCAGAGTCGGAGTCGGAGTCGGAGTCGGAGTCGTCTCGGAGTCGTCTCGGAGTCGGAGTCAAAAAAATGCGTGGGGATCCGCGCAATTTCTATGTCTAGCCAGGTACAGCTAAGCAGCTGGGGGCTGGAAGCCGCAGCGCAGGGATGCCCAAGCTTTCTGGGAACCCCCCGCTGCAAATTGCAGCCCGCAGCCGCCCCAGAAGATAGCGCGTTCATTGAAGCGCCATCCTCTGGCGCTGAACCCCGCTCTTCCAGCGGCCCTGGTGGCGGTGGCACGCTGGGTAATAGAGGTTAGGGCCAGCTTTGTATTATCAGCTGGCCCTAAGCCCGAAATTTATGGCGGTCACGCCAATATTAGACATGACCGCCATGAATTTCTATTAAATTGTTTTAAAAAAAACACAACACAGAGAAATTTTTTTATTAGAAATAAAAAAAAAAGCCATTAGGGACTCCATCTTTAATTAAAAAAATCCTCTTCCGTCCGACGTAGTCCAAAACGCGATGTCCTCTCTGCTCATCCCTGTGCAGAGATATAGATGTCTATGCACAGGGAATGAGCAGACTGAGAACAATCTCAGCACTGCTACATCAGGCAGCAGGCAGGCTCTAGGACCCTGGAGATGCACAGAGTAGACAGGACTCTTATCTGTGCGAGTTTCCCAGCGATTACAGTTGCAAAGTAAACGAGTCCAATGCAAATAAATGACAAAACTAGGATTGCTTCAGGCTGAAGCTTCCGAGACACATCTGCGATTTGTAAATCTCACACTACTCGCTATTACTCGCTTCCCCATTCATTAACATTGGACTCGCTAGACTCGCAACGAGTAGAGAGTCCTGGGCTCGGAATCGCTAGAGTCAAGCGATTCCGAGTAATTTAGGATTCGCCCATCACTAGTGGTGAGCTCACATAATTCACTCGACATCTCAGCTGATCTCATCAGCCGAACGTTCGGGCTACAGCACCGATTGGATCGCAGTGTTTTTAACTCTTTGGATCGTGCTGTCATGCAGTGACACTGCGATCCAAAGGTGCCATGGTGAGGACCGTGCCATTCCCTGCCTGCATCAGAGATCCAGCAATAAGATCACGGGATCTCCATGCATCACGTGGTAGCCTGGGGTCCTGCAGTGACCCTGAATGCTATCGCAGATCACCTCCTGTGAGTGGCTGACAAGCACTGCCAACCACTCACAGTGATCATTTGTGCCCCATCTCAATGTGCTGCAGCACATCGAGACAAGGCACAAGCGATTAGACACTGCAGCACTCTGGCGCTCTAAAATAAAGAATCAATGAAAAAATAAAGTTTTTAAAAATATGAAAAAAAAACAAAAGTTCAAATCACCCCCTCTTCCCCCATTCAAAATAAAAGTATTAAAAAAAAACAAAAAACCACATATATGGTATTGCCGCGTTCGGAAATGCCTAATCTATCAAGATATAAAATCAATTAATCAAAGCCGTAAACTTCGAAATGGGAAAAAAGGTCCTAATGCCAAAATTACATTATTTTGGTCACTGCAATATTACAATAAATTGCAATGAAGGGTTATCAAAATAGTGCATCCACCAAAAAATGGTATCATTAGAAACATCAGCTCAAGCTGCAAAACATAAGCCATCGCACAGCCCCAGATCCCGAAAAAACAGAATGCTACAGGTCGCAGAACACGGTGCAAAAAGTGTGATTCTTTTTTTTTTCAAACTTCTGAATTAATTTTCACCACTTAGATAACAGTATAAGTATATATGTTTGGTATCTACGAACTTGCACCAACCATCACATAGTCATGTCAGTTTTACCTTATAGTGAACATGGTGAACAAAAATCCCCAAAAAATAAACGTGTAATTGCACCTTTTTTGCCATTTCATCGCACTTAGAATTTTTTTCCCATTTTCCTGTAAACTATATTGTAAAATAAATGATTGCATCTGAAAGTACAACTTCTCTTGCAAAAAACAAGCCCTCATATATCTATATTGACAAAAAAATTAAATGTTATGGCTCTTGGAAGCAGGAGAGCAAAAATTGTAAATGGAAAATGAAAAATCGCCGAGTGGTGAAGGGGTTAAAGAGGACCTGTCACCGAACCAGGCATGGTGATCTAATTACAGCACTGGATGCAGCATGTCTGCAGCATGCAGATGAGGGGTCCCCCAGCACTTAAGCAGCCCTGTACCCCGAGATAATACACTTAGAAAACTTACATGCTACAGCCACTAAGGAGGTGGCTAGGGGCTGCAGCCAAGGGCAGATTCACACCCCCTGCATGTGTAATCTGCCCACCGCTGCCAATCATTCTCTCCCTCTTCAGCAGCATTTAAACATAACTTTTTTTTTTTTTAGAACTTGCCATTTGGCTCCACCCCTCAGGGGGCGGGGTTACATGGACTTTCTGGGAGAGAGAAAAAAAACTCTGTTTAATGCTGCTGAAGAGGGAGAGAATGATTGGCAGCGGTGGGCAGATTACACATGCAGGGGGTGTGAATTTGCCCTTGGCTGCAGCCCCTAGCCACCTCCTTAGTGGCTGGAGCATGTAAGTTTTCTACCTGTATTATCTCGGGGTACAGGGCTGCTCAAATGCTGGGGGACCCCTAGTCTGCATGCTGCAGACATGCTGCATCTAGTGCTGTAATTAGATCACCATGCCTGGTTTGGTGACAGGCCCTCTTTAAATATATCAATACACTGCTCAAAAAATAAAGGGAGCACTTAAGCAACACAATATAAGTCAATCATGCTTTATTGAATTCAAATTTTCCAGTTATGAAGCAACACTGATTGTGAACCAATTTGAAATGCTATTGTGCAAATGGAAAAGGCAACATGTGGGAATGATAAGCAATTTAGTAATACACACCCTATAAAGGAGTGATTCTGCAGGTGGTTACTTCAGAATATTTCTTTGTTTTCATCCTTTTTGGCAGCTGTTTTGGTAACTTTTGCATGTTGTCATTGCTTTCACCCTGAGAGCTAGCATGAAAAGAGTCTACAATCCACAGGAGTTGCTCCGGTCGTGCAGCTCATCCAGGATGGCACATCAATGCGAGCTGTAGCAAGAATGTTAGCTGTGTCTGTCAGCACAGTTTCCAGAGCATGGAGTAGATACCAGTAAACAAGTCAGTACACAAGGAAACATGGAGGGGGCCGTCAAAGTGAAAAAAAATCAGCAGTAGGACCACTATATCATCCTTTATGCTTGGAGGAAGAGTAGGAGTAGTGCCCAAGCCATGCAAAATTACCTCCACTGCTCACGCTGTCTATGACTCCATGAGGGTGATATAAGTGCCCAACACCATGCAGGGTGGTTGGCATTTATCATAGAACACTAAGATTGTAGACTCAACATTGGCACCCTCTGCTCTTCAAGGATGAAGATTCACTCTGAGCATATGTGACATACGTTACAGAGTCTAGAGATGCCATCAAGAACATTATGCTGCCTGCATCATCATTCAGCATGACAAGAATGATACTGTATCAAAGTAAAAAAATAGGGGGGGGAACAAGAGGCGCAATAGTGCCCTATCACTAGTGACACTAATGTATGCGGTGGGTATGAATTCACTCACCTAGCACAGTTGTGAGACCCACAACTGGTGTAAAAGCATTTGGCATTAAATGCAGCTGCTGCAGGACTTCCACCTCCCACATGCACGTGGGAATCATCCAGAAGTTACCTCAGGGGAAATGGTGTATCAGTGTCCGCGCTGCTGAAGTCCCAAGAAAACGATCCAGAAACCATATGTAGGTTGCATCAATCATCCATTTATTCCTTTTCCTACGCGTTTCAACACTGTCCTAGTGTCTTCCTCAGGGATATCCCTGAGGAAGACACTAGGACAGTGTTGAAACGCGTAGGAAAAGGAATAAATGGATGATTGATGCAACCTACGTATGGTTTCCGGATCGTTTTCTTGGGACTTCAGCAGCGCGGACACTGATACACCATTTCCCCTGAGGTAACTTAAGAATGATACTGGGTCAGTAATGGTGTGAGGAGACATTTCTTTGGAGGGCTTCACAGAGCTCCATGTGCTAGACAGAGGCCCCCTTACTGCCATTAGGTACCAGGATGAAATTCTCATACCCATTGTGAGACCATATGCAGGTGCTGTGGGCCCTTGTTTTTTTCTGATGCATGACAATTCTAAGCTTCATGTAGATAAAGTGTGTTAACAGTTCCTTCAAGGTGAAGGAGTTGATGCTAGCTATGGACTTTCCTGCCAGTTCCAGAGACCTGAATCCAATTGAGCACATCTGGGACATCATGACTCTTTCCATCTACCAAAGCCATGTTGCACCACAGACTGTCCAGAACTTTACGAATGCTTTTATCAAGCTCTGAAAGGTAGACCCTCAGGATAATATCCATCCCCTCATCATCAGCAGGCATTTTAGGGATGTAACACAGGTATGTGGAGGCCACACACACTACTGAGCTTAATTTCCTTGTCTTGAGGGATTTTTTACATAAGTTGGATCAGCTTGTAATTTTATTTTCCACTTTGATTTTGAGTATCATTCCAAATCCAGACTTCCAATGGATAAGTTGGTTTTACATTGATAATTTTAATGTTTTATTGTTCTCAACGCATTCCACTATGTAATGAATAAATTCATTGAGATCTAGTATGTGGTATTTTAGTGTTCCCCTTATTTTTTGATATACAGACAGAGGTGGCTGTGGCAGAAGCCTCATGGTAGAGATATAGGTAGAAGTAACACAATTTTTGTGTCAGTTTTGGATTCAAGATCTTGTTTTAGATGCACAAATCTCACTGAAGGATTTAATACTGCCCTTCTTATGTGTGAGAGTGAATACAAAATGCAGCTTTTAAGGTGCTGTTACATCTGTATATTAAAGATCAATCAATTCACAGTGATAGAGTGACTATGCTGTTAAAGGAGTTCTCTTTTTATCACTTGAACCTTTGTGTTAGACTGACTGACTCTATCATTTCCATTTTTATAATGCTTCATCAGCATTGAATGAGTTCACTACAAGCATTTTAGATGTTTTTCTGTCCCTTTGTTGTGTATACAGTACAACAAGCATAAAATGGTGTTTCTCGGATGGTCCCTAACTATTCTACAGGCTAGGAGAACCCCTTGACTATCTGGGATGGACTATGTGCCAATATACCTGCAGGATTTTATGGGGCAATATTTGTGGCTGTGCATAATGTCATTAGCTCAGTCATTGAGTCTTTAATAGTGTGTGAAATGGTGCCTGCATTTTCTTGGTGATCCTTGTGAATTAAATCAGAGTGTTTGAATTCATGTGGATAATTCGACTTTGAAAGTCATCATTCGTGGGTAGATCCAGTCATCTGTAGTCGAGGGTGCAGGCAGATAATAAGAAATTTGTAAGGTTATTCAATTGTTGATTGATACCAACATGGTAACTGGTAAGGGCGTTCTGTAAACTGCAACTGTAGTCATACACTTTGGTTATGTGACTAAATGTAGGCTATTTTTTACATGAATATATATTTTAATATGGTTAGTGTCCCAAAATGGGTTACTTTGTCGAAGTGGAATGACTTAAAATAGTTTTTTTGCAAAAAAAAGGTACCGTATATACTCGTGTATAAGCCGACCCGTGTATAAGCCGACCCCCTACTTTTGCCCCCAAAACCTGGGAAAACCTATTGACTCGTGTATAAGCCGAGGGTGGACCCCAGCACAGGTATACAGCCCCCAGCAGTGTGGTATACAGCAGCCCCAGAGGTATATACAGCAGCCCCAGTGGTAGTATACAGCATCCCCAGAGGTAGTATACAGCAGCCCCAGAGGTAGTATACAGCAGCCCCAAAGGTATATACAGCAGCCCCAGTGGTAGTATACAGCAGCCCCGAGGTGTATACAGCAGCCCCAGTGGTATATACAGCCCCAGTGGTATATACAGCAGCAGCAGCCCCAGTGATTAGTATACAGCAGCCCCAGTGGTATATACAGCCCCAGTGGTAGTATACAGCAGCCCCAGAGGTATATACAGCCCCAGTGGTAGTATACAGCATCCCCAGAGGTAGTATACAGCAGCCCCAGAGGTAGTATACAGCAGCCCCAAAGGTATACACAGCAGCCCCAGTGGTAGTATACAGCAGCCCCAGAGGTATATACAGCCCCAGTGGTAGTATACAGCAGCCCCAGAGGTATATACAGCCCCAGTGGTAGTATACAGCAGCCCCAGGGGTATATACAGCCCCAGTGGTAGTATCCAGCAGCCCCAGTGGTATATACAGCCCCAGTGTAGTATACAGCAGCCCCAGAGGTATATACAGCCCCAGTGGTTGTATCCAGCAGCCCCAGTGGTATATACAGCCCCAGTGTAGTATACAGCAGCCCCAGAGGTATATACAGCCCCAGTGGTTGTATCCAGCAGTCCCAGTGGTAGTATACAGCCCCAGTGTAGTATACAGCAGCCCCAGAGGTATATACAGCCCCAGTGGTTGTATCCAGCAGCCCCAGTGGTATATACAGCCCCAGTGTAGTATACAGCAGCCCCAGAGGTATATACAGCCCCAGTGTTTGTATCCAGCAGCCCCAGTGGTAGTATACAGCCCCAGTGATAGTATCCTACAGCCCCAGTGGTAGTAAACAGCTGCCCCCCCTCCTTATCATGTCCCCCCCCAGGCTGCGGCAAGCTGTCAAAATAACAAACTTTCATACATCACCTTCCGACGCAGCTCCTCCGCTCCTCCGGTCCTCCAGTCCCGACTTCTTCTTCTTCTTGTGCCGGCTTCTGTGACCGCGCGCAGGAAATGACGTCATCTCCTGCGCCTGGTCACATGACACCGGCACAAGCAGGAAGAAGAAGCCGGCGAGCGGAGGAGCGGAGGACCGGAGGAGCGGAGGAGCTGCGCCGGAAGGTGATGTATGAAAGTTTGTTATTTTGACAGCTTGCCGCAGCCTGGGGGGACATGATAAGGAGGGGGGGGCTGTTTATTACTAACCAGGGGTCCCATAATAAGGAGGGGGGGGGCTGTGTATTGCAATATGCACGGCATCCCCCCGCCGTTGATGGACGGGGGGATGCCGTGCATATTCATTGCACTAATGAGGCGGCCCCACGTGACCGCCTGCGGTTACTGCGGCCCCCTCCTGCCTCCTCCAGCCCAAGGTCACAGCCCCCCCCCACAGCATACCGTATGACCCGTGTATAAGCCGAGGGGGGGACTTTTCAGCCCAATTTTTGGGCTGAAAAACTCGGCTTATACACGAGTATATAAGGTATGTACCAAGTACACTATGTTTTAACAGCACAAGTTTTTATTTATTTATTGAAAGATATTTGGACATAATATACACATACCTTTTTTGTTTTCTAGTTGTTTTATACAATTTGGTGGTTAAAGTCAACATGCTATACAGGCTTGTTCACAGTACTTTGCTAGTTTTTGCCTGTAATTACACTTAACTATTTGTCTCCTGGCAAGTTAGGGAGAGTCCTGCCCTTTCTTTGTTGAGCAGAAGGTGTTACATTGCATCCCATCTGTGATTCATTTTGGGGCCCTGATCACACAGCATCCTGTTGCTTATGTTATTATGTTATAATATGGTTAGTGTAATGACTGTCCCGAAATGGGTCACCTTGTCGAGATTTGTTTTGCAAAAAAGGTATGTACCAAGTACCTTGTGTTTTTAACAGCACTATTTTTTTTTTATTAATTGCAATGTATTTGGACATAATATAAATATAGTTTTTTTGTTTTCTAGTTGTTTCATAAAATCCTAAAGATATGAATGCATACTATTTTCATGTAAGCCAAAATGTGCTTTATGTAACGCCATAGAGACACATGAAAATAAGATAGTATTTTACAAAGTTTTATACAGAATACATCTTACCATTTATAAATACTTTAGCATATTATTTATTAAATGAGCTGCCTAATCTATTGATTATAGCTGCAACTGATTTCACAGATCTTTCTTTAATAGGGTCCTATATAAAATGGATATGTTGATGTGGAATAAAAAAAAAAAAATTAAACAAACAAACCACAATGTACTTAATTTGAGTGCATTTTCAAATCATAATTCAAAGTTCCTTCTAAAAATACAAAACAAAAATTCACATATTGATATCGGTCCAGAATAGAGTGCAATGCCTGTGTGATAAGAGTTGAATTAAGCTTTAATCCCTTTGTAAATGTGAGCCAGGTTTCATTCAGTTCACTGATTTTTTTATATTAACAGGTGCAATATCACATTTGTATAAGTGTGCAATGTAAATATTAAAAGATTAGCAAACTATTCACTGTGGATCTATAAAACAAAGAAAACATCCATCTCGTATCCTCATGGAGCACTAAATGTGGATTCTATAAAGTTTATCAGAATATTGAAGCTGAATATCTAAACAGTTTGCTAACCAAATTTTGGATGGATCCCCGGATGTAAGTAATAGTATTTCTCAACAAATGGCCTTATAAAATTCATGTGATTTATGCATTATAAACTGCAAAAATGGCAGAATTATGTTTTCATGTATAATTAAAACTGTTATGCTAAGGCATACCTTAAGCCATAAAATGATTTTAGTATGTAATTTCTATAACTCAGCAATGCACACCTCACATAGTAAACAATTGAAAAAACTAGTTGAAGATGTTTTATCTCTCCTAGAGTTTTCTTTCTACTATAATCTTAGTCTCCTCTGGATGCTTAGTGGCAGAATGTGTGCTGTTTTCCTAAAAATTCATTCTATTGTGATAAAGCACTTTAGGTAATGCATGTTTTTATCTTAGTTTGCAGTTGTAATCTATCAGTAGGTGTTTACTATGTAGGACAGATGCTGTAAGAGATAAAAAACAAAAGTCAACTGTGCCTCTCTTATCAGGGTCTGTGCTATTGTTTCCATAATCTAAAGGCTTTATTACCCTTTGATAACCATTGCAGGACTATAAAGTCACACTCATGGCAGTCAGATAGGCTAGGGTCACACATAGGAGCTTGCATCCATTTGCAGGATGCTGTAAAGGTTCCGTTTTATTTTCTTGTCATTTTCATGACATGCATCCTACTTGTTGCCTAAAGTAACGGAAGCATTATCGCATGGTACATGTTTGGCGGAACTAGCAAAAACGCATAGCCTCAAACGCATTGGCCTTTTACAATGTGTTTTTTGCATTCGAGTCTATGGGTGTGTTAACGCACGCATTTTTACACATTTGCACATGTAAAATAACGCATGCTTTTAGTGGATGCATGACGCAAATGTGACCCTAGCTATACACCTTCTGCTCTGATTGACACCTCTCTGTCAATACACAAGCGCTATTGAAAATCTGATGTTGATAGTTACAGCTGTCTCAGCTATACTGTGATCCTAAATCTAAATGCTTGATGGGGTTAGAGCGGCAAGAGCCAGTAATTTATGTGATACATCGTTGAAATCAGGGTTTCTTTGCCTATATTATGTTGCTGTCAGATGAGGTAGCAAAAATCTGCTGACAGATTTCCTTTAAAAATAGTAGCAAAATTCACCATTAAATTTAAACAATATCAAACACATCACTGCAGCTGTGTATATTCGTCATTCCAAAAATGTCATCCTTTTAAATACTGTTTACATTTTTTGTCACAGCACACAAGCTAAGCATGAACACAAAATTTAATTGCAAAATACAGGCCAGAAGTGTCATTCTCTATTCAGTTTATGCTGTTATACTGAACAAAAAATACTTTAGCTTCATGGACTGTACTTTTCTAAATCCTGGAGTGAAGAAATATATGTAGACCATGTACGCACATTGAGTACCGTATATACTCACGTATAAGCTGAGTTTTTCAGCCCAAAAATTGGGCTGAAAAGTCCCCCCCTCGGCTTATACGCGAGTCAATCGGTATATACTGTGTGGGGGGGCTGTCACCGAGGGATGGAGGAGGCAGGAGAAGGCAGGGGGAGGCTGCAGTGACAGCGGGAGGTCACATGATGCCGCTCATTAAGTGCTATGAATATGCACGGCATCCCCCTGTCAATCAGCGCCAGGGGGAGCCGTGCATATTGCACTTTACTGACTGAATTCAGCCTCCCCTGCTGGCACCCACCCATCACTGTACAGGGCTCCCCCCCCATCACGGATCAGGGCTCCCCCCCATCAGGGATCAGGGCTCCGGGATCAGGGCTCCGGGATCAGGGCTCCAGGATCAGGGCTCAGGGCTCCGGGATCAGGGCTCAGGGCTCGGGGGTCAGGGCTCAGGGCTCACCCCCCCCGGCCCCCGCACTGATCTCAGCACCGGGCTCCCCCCGCACCGATCATCTCACCCGTCTTCTTCCAGCCACAGACTTCCTCCGGTACGCTCGTTCTCCCTGTATGCCAGACGGGCGCATGTGCAATGACGTCATGCACCGCGCACAGCAATAAGCCGGCATACAGGGAGGACTAGCGCGTACCAGAGGAAGCCCGTGGCTGGAAGAAGACGGGTGAGATGATCGGTGCGGGGGGAGCCCGGTGCTGAGAGCAGTGCGGGGGCCGGGGGGGGGGGGTGAGCCCTGAGCCCTGAGCCCTGAGCCCTGAGCGGCCTATACATTGATGGGGGGGTGCAATGTGACAGCAGGTTAGAGCTGTTAACCCTGCTGAGGTCCTGTATACCACACTGCTGAGGTCTTTTATACCACACTGCTGAGGTCCTGTATACCACACTGCTGAGGTCCTGTATACCACACTTCTGGGACCTGTATACAGCTGTGACCTGTATACCACACTGCTGGGAGCTGTATACTGCTGGGACCTGTATACCATACTACTGGGACCTGTATACTGCTGGGGCCTGTATACCACACTGCTGGAAGCTGTATACTGCTGGTGCCTGTATACTATACTACTGGGAGCTGTATACTGCTGGGACCTGTATACCACACTGCTGGGAGCTGTATACTGCTGGGGCCTGTATACCATACTACTGGGACCTGTATACTGCTGGGACCTGTTTACCACACTGCTGGGAGCTGTATAATGCTGCGGCCTTTATAAACCATACTACTGGGACTTGTATACTGCTGGGACCTCTATACCACACTGCTGGGAGCTGTATACTGCTGCGGCCTTTATACCATACTACTGGGACCTGTATACTGCTGGGACCTTTATACCACACTGCTGGGAGCTGTATACTGCTGTGGCCTGTATACCATACTACTGGGACCTATATACTGCTGGGACCTGTATACCACACTGCTGGGACCTGTATACTGCTGGGATCTGTATACTGCTGTGTCCTATATACCACACTGCTGGGACGTGTATACTGCTGGGGCCTGTATACTATACTGCTAGGACCTGTATACTGCTGGGACCTGTATTCCACACTGCTGGGGGGCTGTATACCAATGCTGGGGCTGTATACCACTGCTGGGGCTGTATACCACTGATGAGGGGCTTGTATACCAGTGCTGGCGGCAACTGTATAGTAGTTAGGGGCACTCTATACCAGTGATGGCTGCTATATACAGGGATGCTGGGCTATTTACAAGTGATAGGGGGCTTTATAACAGGACGATGGTCTGCTGCATTGGCAGTTTACTGTTTCTATTTGAAATAAAAGTTCAACATTTTTTCGTACCTATTTTCATTTTTTAAATCTTTCAGTACCGGTAGCTGCTGCATTGTCCACCCTAGGCGTATACGCGAGTCAATAGGTTTTCCCAGTTTTTGGGGGTAAAAGTAGGGGGGTCGGCTTATACGCGGGTCGGCTTATACACGAGTATATACGGTATTTGGTGAGTTTTCTACATCAATACTTGTAAGACAAAACCAGCAGTGAAACAAAAAGAGGAAAAGTATAACAGAAACACGTCACCATTTCTGTATTTTTTGTACCTACTCCTGGTTTTAGCTACAAATGCTGAGATAAAAAACTCAATATACACTTAACGTGTGCACGTGGCCTTAAATTGGTTTGTTTAAAGAAAGCCAAAAAAGCCTATGAGTGATGTATGTAATTGTATGATATGTTTCATTGGCATCCATTAAAAGGGGTTGTCCAATATCACTCTGGCTGTCCTAAAAAATATTTTCTCGCACTAAAACTACAAACTACCCATTACATTTAAATTAATTTTGCCAAATATAAATGTATACTATAGCTAAGCATTAAATTTTAGTAGCAACTTGCAATATTGCCTCCGCTGACAAGTTAGTAGTTAAGGGGAACCTGTCACTTCGATCTATCCCTCTCTCCTATCACTACCTGTCCCTGCACATTTCTAGCTGTTCCCAAGCCATCCTTCGCTGAGCTAAAGGGGCTCTATAATGATTTAGAAAAATTAATTAGAACTTACATATGTTCTCCATCTAGGAGACAGGAAAGGATGGCTACTGGCTCCATGATTCCCTGCTGCTTTGCCACCTATTTTCGGAATCTCTCGCCCTCTCTGCCTGTGTAATGCCCAGGCTGGAACATCATATCTGGCCCGGTGCATTATGGGCTTCATCACATGATCGACCCGGTACATTATGGGCTTACCGTATATACTCGTGTATAAGCCGATCCGTGTATAAGCCGACCCCCCTACTTTTGCCCCCAAAACCTGGGAAAACCTATTGACTCGTGTATAAGCTGAGGATGGACCCCAGCACAGGTATACAGCCCCCAGCAGTGTGGTATACAGGCCCCCCCAGTGGTAGTATACAGCAGTCTCCCCAGTGGCATATACAGGCCCCAGCAGTATATACAGCAGCCCAGTGGTATACAGAAGCCTACCCAGTGGTATACAAGCCCCAGCAGTATATACAGCAGCCCCAGTGGTATACAGCAGCCTCCCCAGTGGTATATACAGACCCCAGCAGTATTACAGCAGCCGCCCCAGGGGTATACACAGCCACCCCAGGGGTATACACAGCCACCCCAGGGGTATACACAGCAGCCCCAGGGGTATACACAGCAGCCCCAGGGGTATACAGAGCCACCCCAGGGGTATACACAGCCGCCCCAGGGGTACACACAGCTGCCCCAGGGGTATACACAGCAGCCCAAGGGGTATACACAGCCACCCCAGGGGTATACACAGCCGCCCCAGGGGTACACACAGCTGCCCCAGGGGTATACACAGCAGCCCCAGGGGTATACACAGCAGCCCCAGGGGTATATACAGCCGCCCCAGGGGTATACACAGCCGCCCCAGGGGTATACACAGCAGCCCCAGGGGTATACACTGCAGCCCCAGGGGTATACACAACCGCCCCAGGGGTATACACAGCCGCCCCAGGGGTATACACAGCAGCCCCAGGGGTATACACAGCAGCCCCAGGGGTATACACAGCAGCCCCAGGGGTATACAGCAGCCCCAGGGGTATACAGCAGCCCCAGGGGTATACACAGCAGCCCCAGGGGTATACACAGCAGCCCCAGAGGTATACACAGCAGCCCCAGGGGTATACACAGCAGCCCCAGGGGTATACAGCAGCCCCAGGGGTATACAGCAGCCCCAGGGATATACAGCAGCCCCAGGGGTATACAGGCCCCCAAATGCTGGCACTCGCCCCCTCTCCTTGTAAGGCCCCCCTGCTGCTTAACTTACCATCCCTGGTCTTCTGCACAGCGCCGGTCTTCTGTGCTCCATCCTCCATGCTCCCGTCCTCGCTACATCCGGGATCCCCGGCCGTCGCACGATGACATCATATGCCTGCGATGGCCGAGGATCCCGGATGCAGCCGGACGAGAGCATGGAGGACGGAGCATCGAGGACCGACGCTGTGCAGAAGACTTGGGATGGTAAGATAAGCAGCAGGGGGGGCCCTTACACAGAGGGGGGGTGAGTACCAGCATTTGGGGGCCAGATATGCACTGCTTCCCCCTGCCACTGATTGACAGGGGGAAGCAGTGCATATATAATGAGTGGCCCCGCGTGATGGGGCGCTCATACAGCAGCCTCCCCCCCGCCTCCTCCAGCCTCCCCAGCCCCGGACACAGCCCCCACTACCGTATTGACCCGTGTATAAGCCGAGGGGGAGACTTTTCAGCCCAATTTTTGGGCTGAAAAACTCGGCTTATACACGAGTATATACGGTAATCATGTGATCGGGCCAGTGCATTATGGGCCTCATCACGTGATTGGACTGGTGCATTATGGGCCTAATCATGTGATCGGCCTGGCTCCGCGCATGTGCAATGCGCATATTGAAGTAGGGCCAATGATGTGATAAGGTCCACAATGCACTGGGCTGATCACATGATCAGGCCCATAATGCACCTAGTTGGATATGACTTTCCGTCCTGGTTATCATATTGGCAGAGAGGGCAGGAGATTCCAAAAGGAGGGGGCAAAGCAGCATGATGCCCAGCGGGACGTGCTTGGACATGGCAAGGAGGGAATCATGAAGCTCAGAGCCTGCCTTTCCAGTCTCCTAGATGGAGACCATATGTAAGTTCTAATTCATGTTTCTAAATCGTTATAGGCCCCTTTAGCTCAGAGAGGGATGGTTAGGGAGCAGGTAGGAAGGTGCAGGGACAGGTAGTGATAGGAGAGAGGACTAGATGGAAGTGACAGGTTCCCTTTAATACACTTATTAGGCAGGCTGCAATTTTAAAGACTGATGAAGATTGCATTAGCCCCAGATACCTGAGATGCCTTCTCCATAATATCTTACAGCTATCACATCATCTGCTGTAGCTTAATCAATCAAGAGGAACTACTTTATAAACTCACGGATTCAGGTTCGGCCAGCACCATATTCACGGTGCAAAAATCTTTTCTTCTCAGGGAGGTTAATCAGCTGCCATTGAGCTCTGAGGTGTCCTGGGATCTTCCTCAAGTGTCCCGCACTCAGCACGCCTAGTTTACCTGGTGCACACTTTCTAGAAACAGCGATACGTCACTTCCAGTTTAGGAGAAAAGACAGAGCTGCACACAGGATTCCTTAGGATGTCTTCTTTATTGGTGCGCCGGGACTTACATGGTGAGGGGTAGAGGGTGGTAGGACGGGGGATTAAGGCACGACAGCTGTTTCACATCGTGAGTGGCGCTTCCATGGGTACAATCCATTACTATCAGAACTATCTTATAAAAGAGGTCCAAAATAGAGCATACAATCAACTGCCTCAACTGTAGTATTTGAGTAGTAGATCAGTCACCGGTCTTACTGTCTCCTTCCAAACATGTATTGCCTTAATGCAACAAGTGCTGGGAGGTGTTCAATCACAGACCTCAGTGAAAGATTTTGCTGATATATGTAAAGTGCTGTGGAATTAATGGCACTATATAAGCGAATACATATTACTATTATATTTAATTATTCAAAGCCAATACCAGTCACAGTAGAATAAAATTACCTTTGACAGCGACACCATCAGATTGAGTGAGTGTTTGGCACAGAATAATCTATCTGGTCTCAAATGATTAATGTAAAAAAAAATTACTTTTTCTTTTTAGAAACATGCAAAGTCTGTCAGTTCTTTATCATTTAATGGACCATTGGTTATTACCAGGTTACTGTCTATTTCTATGGTGAAGTCAGTCACTTTGACTTAGCTAAGGCTGCGCTTGTGTTACAGAGTTAGACAGGTGTTGGATATAAACCTATGAGACTGATGCATGCTTCACAAGTCTTTTCAAGGCAATTGGAGGCTTTGCAGTATTGTGTTACAAAATACACTTTTTGGAAAATGTTTGTTAAACCTGGAGCATTCAAATTTCAAAAGAATCAATTATCTCTATTACTAGTTATGTGATCATGTAATAATCATTAGCAAAAAAACTGAAATTTATTCAAGACGCTCTTATCAATTGCAGATTTTAAAAATTAAGTAAAAAATTTAATAAAACACGTACAGTACTTTATCATTGTGATTTTTATGTAGGTAGCTATTCTATTACTTTTTGAGAAGTGATAATCTAACTAGAAGTGTGGTGACATGCTTATCAGGTGCTTTTCTTATTATTTGTCATATTATCCTTACTTTGTTTGACTGCTCAAGAATTGGATTAATAATTCAGGAGTACAGTCAGAGTTTCTGCACTAGATCATGTGAGAGAAATAAAGGTGAATATAGGTTTTTTTGTTATTTTGCTACATCTGCTTAAGATTTTTCATTTTTTTCTGTCTGGTTTAATTATGTACTGTATATCACAAAAGTTAGTACACCCTCCACATTTATGTAAATCTTTTATTATATATTTTTATGGCAAAACCCTAAAGGTATGAAACTTTGTTAGATTGTAAAATAGTGAGGGTACAACTTGTACAGCAGCATAAATTTGTTGTGCCATCTAAAAAATTAAAACACACATCTTTGAAAGGGTTTAAAGGGTTATTCACAACTCGAACAACCCCTACTGAATTCACTGGTTTCCCTCATTGAATTAAAGACCCTCTATTCACTTTCTGTGCTGCTGCCATTCCAACACTGTCAGTAATCATGGGTCTGGACTCATATTATTATTATTATTATTATTTATTTGTTGTCACATGAGCCCCACATCCAATCAGCTCTGGCTTCCTTCACCCTGCCTTCAGACCAGATTGGAAGCTGCAGTGTCACTTCCTGTCTGTAGCTCATTTGATCCAAAAGCAGAGATATGAAAGCTGGCAGTGATTGGATGCTCGTGATGTTGCAATGTCATGTGAGCCTTAAACCGTGATTACTGACAGCACTGGAATGGTGGCAGCACGGGAGGTGAGTACAGGCTATTTTATTTTAATTATAGAAAACAAGAGTGTTCAGAAGAGGTTCACTGGATCACTCCTTTAACCTCTCCCGACTTATGCCACTGCATCTGTGACATGGAAATTAGTGCATTACCGACGCATGTCACAGCGTCTGTGACATGGAGGATCACGCTCCTGCAGCTCGAGTGAGGGTCTCACTGACCTGTCACTCGAGCTGCAGGTACATGGGGACTTGTAGCACACCCCAAGGGGGAGGCTTTGTCCCCCCAGGCTACAGCCACAGTGATTGGTGGTTGAAAATGAAACTGCAAGTTACAGCCGCTGTAATGTTTCCCTGCCTCCCACTTCTCCCCAGTCCTCCAATGCCCCCCCTGTTCTCTGATGTCCCCCCATCTCCCCCCTGCTCCTGCTCCCCGCTTCTCCATCCTGCCCCCTGCTTTCCTCCCTGCGATCACTGGAGATCACCACTAGTCTCCAGTGATCTCCGGTGAGCACCTCCTCCCGTTCACCTCTCCGCTGCCGTCCTGTCTTGTTGCCGCCATCCCGCTCCTCTGGTCTGCCACTTCCAGTCTTTCTCCTTGACTTCCGGTTGGTCCTCCTGTGCTCCTTTCCCACCGCCGTCGCTTTAGTTCTGACTGATGTCACGATCCCTTCTCTGCAGTTTGATCCCCCTGCAGGGGGATCAAACTGCAGTGTAGGGATCTGAAAATCCTGGCACAGTGATCCACTATGTGGATCACTGTGCCTGGGTTGTCAGATCACTTTGCTGCAGCCCTGATCCCAGTGCAGGGGATCAAGCTGCAGAGGAGGGATCCTGACAGTCCTGGCACAGTGATCACATAGTGGATCACTGTGCCAGGATTGTCAGATCCCTACACTGCAGTTTGATCCCCCTGAATGGGAATTGAGCTGCAGAAAGTGATCTGACAGCCCAGGCGCAGTGATCCACTATGTGGATCACTGCGTCCGGGCTGTCAGATCGCTACTCTGCAGCCCAATCAGCCTGCATGGGGATAGAGCTGCAGAAAGTGGTCTGACAGCCCCGGTGCAGTGATCCACATAGTGCATCACTGCACCTGGGCTGTCAGACTGCTACTCTGCAGCCGGATGCGCCTGCATGGGGATTGAGCTGAAGAAAGCTGTCTGACAGCCCGGGTACAGTGATCCACTGCACCTGGGCTGTCAGATCATTTTCTGCAGCTCGTTCCCCATGCAGGTCACCTGACCCAAGCCTCAGAGATCATGTGATCTCTGAGACTTGAGTTTGCACAGTAATACTGCACTGCATGACAATAATCTGCCATACAGTGCATCATCAGTATGACACCAGAGACTGCAACAAGAGGACAATTGATCCCTTGCTGCAGTCTCTGGATGTAGCAGAGGTGATTGAGTATTGTGGCTCCTTCGTTGTGGACTACGTCGGAGGCGATCGAGCGTTGTGGTACCTTCGTTGTGGACTACGTCGGATCTTTTTATAATAAAAATGGAGTCTGAATTTTGTTTTTTTTTAAATAAAAAGATATTTCCCTGTGTGGTGTATTTTTTGACTATTTACTAGAGATTACTAGTGGCTGGGTCTAACATTGGCCTGACATTATGAATCTCGGGCTTAGTGCCAGCTGCAAATAAAAAAGCTGGCATTAACCCCTTTATTACCCAGTTTGCCACAGGCACCAGGGCAACTGGAAGAGCCTGGGTACAGCGCCAGAAAATGTGGTTTTAATGAATGCGCCATTTGCTGGGGCGGCTGCGGGCTGCAATTTGCAGCATGGGGGGCTGAGAATGCTTGGACCTCTCCATGCTGAGCATTCCAGCCCCCAGCTGCATAGTTGTACCTGGCTGGGCCAAAAATATAGTGGAGCCCTATGTCATTTTTTTTTTCTAGAATTAGTTCTAGAAATAAAAAAAGATGGGCTTTGCTGTATTTTTGGTTGCCAGCCAGGTACAACGAGGCAGCTGGGAATTGATGGCAGGCCGTAGCTGCCAAGTTGTACCTGGCTGGACCAAAAATATGGCGGAGCCCCACATAATTTTTTTTCTAGAATTAGATCTAGAATAAAAAAAAATGTGCTTCGCTGTAGTTTTGGTTGCCAGCCAGGTACAACGAGGCAGCTGGGGTTTTTTGGCAGTCCGTAGCTGCCAAGTTATTCCTGGCTGGACCAAAAATATGGCAGAGCCCCACATCATTTTTTTTCTAGAATTAGTTCTAGAAATAAATAAAAATGGCCTTAGCTGTATTTTTGATTGCCAGCCAGGTAGAATTTGGCAGCTGGGGGACTGGAATCCTCAGCGTGGAGAGACTCAAACGTGGGCCCCCACGCTGCAAATTGCAACCCACAGCCACCCCAGAAAATAGCACATTCATTAGAGGCACCATTTTCTGGTGCTGTACCCCAACTCTATCAGTTGCCTTTGTGCTGGTTGCACACGGGTTCTCCATACACAACAGGGTGTCCGCTAACAATTTCAATGGAAAAAATAGCTCAAATTGTTAGCCGAAACCATGTCGCGTAAAGAGAGCCCCTCCCTGTGTGCCTCAACATTGGAGCTCCCCCACAAGTGACCCCATTTTGGAAACTAGACCCCCAAGGAACTTATCTAGATGCATAGTGAGCACTTTTATCCCCAGGTGCTTCACAAATTGATCCGTAATAAGGAAAAAGTACTTTTTTTCACACAAATTTTCTTTTATCATTTTTATGGATCAATTTGTGAAGCATCTGGGGGGTTCAAAGTGCTCACTATGCATCTAGAAAAGTTCTCTGGGGGGTTTAGTTTCCAAAACGGGGTTACTTGTGGGGGAGCTTCAATGTTTAGGCACACAGGGGCTCTCCAAATACGACATGGTGTCCGCTAACAATTTGAGCTGATTTTCCATTCAAATTATTATGTAAATTGTTAGCAGACAACATGTCACGTTTGCCTAAAGATTGGAACTCCCCCACAAGTGACACCATTTTGGAAACTAGACCCCCCCAAGGAGCTTATCTAGATGCATAGTGAGCACTGTGAACCCCCAGGTGCTTCACAAATTAATCCGTAAAAATGAAAACATTTGTGGAAAAAAAAGTACTTTTCATTTTTACGGATCAATTTGTGAAAAATCTGGGGGTTCAAAGTGCTCACTATGCATCAAGAAGGTTCCTTGGTGGGTCTATTTTCAAAAATGGGGTCACTTGTGGGGGAGCTCCAATGTTTAGGCACACAGGGGCTCTCCAAACGCAACATGGTATCCTCTAACAATTTGAATGGAAAATTAGCTCAAATTATTAGTCATGTCGCGTTTGGAGAGCCCCTGTGTGCCTAAACATTGGAGCTCCCCCACAAGTGACCACATTTTGGAAACTAGACCCCCCAGGGAACTTATTTAGATGGGTGGTGAGCACTTTGAACCCCAGATGTTTCACAAATTGATTCGTAAAAATGAAAAAGTACTTTTTTTTCACAAAAATCTTCTTTTAGCCTAACTTTTTTCATTTTCAAATAGGCAACAGGATAAAATGCATCCAAAAACTTGTTGGACAATTCCTTGTGAGTAAATTGATACCTCATATGTGGTCATAAACCACTGTTTGGGCGCACGGCAGGGCTCAGAATTGAAGGAGCGCCATTTCACTTTTTGAATGGAAAATTAGTTCCAAAAATCAAATTGCGCTCCTTCCCTTCGGAGCCCTGTCGTGCTCCCAAACAGTGGTTTATGATCACATATGAGGTATTGGTATACTCAGGAGAAATTGTCCAACAAATTTTATGATCCATTTTATCCTGTTGCCCATGTAAAAATGAAAGAATTGAGGTTAAAAGAACATTTTTGTAAGAAATATTAAAATGTCCATTTTTTCCTTCCACGTTGCTTTAGTTCCTGTGAAGCACCTGAAGGGTTAATAATCTTCTTGAATGCAGTTTTGAGTAGCTTGAGGGGTAAAATTTTTGGAATGGTGTCTTTTTTGGGTGTTTTCTGTCATGTACACCCCTCAAACGGACTTCAAATGTGATGTGGTCACAAAAAAAAATGGTTTTGTAAATTTAGCTAGAAAAATGGAAAATTGCTGTTGAACTTTGAACCCTTATAACTCCCTACCAAAAAAAAAAAATTTTTATTGTCCTGATGTAAAGTAGACATGTGGGAAATGTTATTTACTAACTTTTTTGTGTCTCATAACTCTCTGGTTTAGCAGAATAAACATTAAAAATTTGAAAATTGCGACATTTTCAAATTTTTGACACATTTTTTATTTTTTTCAAAAATAAACGCAAAATTTATCAACCTAAATTTAATACTAACATGAAGCTCAATATGTCACGAAATAAGAATCTCAGAATCGCTAGGATCCGTTGAAGCGTTCCAGAGTTATTACCTCATAAAAGGACACTGGTCTGAATTGAAAAAAATGCCAAGGTC
>JARQOC010000002.1:548604936-548663510 GCA_033576535.1 Allobates femoralis | reverse complement strand
GCCAAGATGCTGAAGGAGTACTTTGCCAATCATACTAAAGTGCTCCTAGACTCCTCTGTGTCTTATAATTATTGGGTATACAAGCTGGACACGTGGCAGGAATTGGCTCTCTACGCCTTGGAAGTCCTGGCCTGCCCTGCCGCTAGCGTTTTGTCAGAGCGTGTTTTTAGTGCTGCAGGTGGAATCATTACTGATAAACGCACCCACCTGTCAACTGAAAATGCTGACAGGCTGACTCTGATCAAGATGAACAAGGGTTGGATTGGGCCTGACTTCACCACACCGCCACCAAATGATAGCGCAATTTAAATTTTGTGCCCGTATTTTGCCATCCACCTTCACACACCCATACATGGGTACACACTTCATGACTTTGGCTACTTGCTGTACAGCTCCTCCTTCTCCTCATCCACCACCATCATATGATCAGTGCGACCGTGGTTAATGATGCCACGAAAACATGATTTTTTTACATCATATTTATGATGATGATGACCCTAACCGCTCCTTTGTAATGGGAACAATATTTAGAGGCTCTCCTCCATGTTTCTTTCCAGGGGCATTGAAGTGGCACACAATTTTTGGCTGCCCTGCCTCATGCATATCTCTATCCAGGGGCATTGGGGTGCCTCCCAATGTTTAGCAGCTCTGCCTAGGGCAATACTACAAAAGACCCACTTCCTTATAATGGGCACATTATTTAAAGAGGCCCTCATGCATGTCTCTATCCAGGGGCATTGAAGTGCCTCACAATTTGTGGCAGCCCTGCCTAGGGTAATACTACAAAAGACACACTTCCTTATAATGGGCACATTATTTAAAGATACCCTCATGCACGTCTCTATCCAGGGGCATTGGGGTGCCTCCCAATGTTTAGCAGCCCTGCCTAGGGCAATGCTACAAAAGACAAAGTTCCTTAAAATGGGCACAATATTTTAAGAGGCCCTCATGCACGTCTCTATCCAGGGGCATTGGGGTGCCTCCCAATTTTTGACTGCCCTGCCTAGGGCAATACTACAAAAGACAAACTTCCTTAAAATGGACACAATATTTAAAGAGGCCCTCATGCATATCTCTTTCCAGGGGCATTGTGGTGCCTCCCAATTTTTGGCTGCCCTGCCAAAGGACAATACTACAAAAGACCCACTTCCTTATAATGGGCACATTATTTAAAGAGGCCTTCATGTACGTCTCTTCCCAGGGGCATCAGAGTGCCACACAATTAAAAAAAAAAAATCTTTCATGTAATCCAAAAAACTAACATACACTAACTCTGTCTCACATGTGGGTATGAGCCCTTAATATTTTCTCCAGGAAAATCTATTTTGGTTTCATTTTGTAATGTTTTCTTGACAGTCCGTAAATGTGGCGTAATACTCTGACAACATTGTTCACAGCAGTGACCTTGGAGTCTGAAATGCTTACAGGGGTCTTCCCCATGCTGTTCCCATGTCATTTCAGCACTGTTCTGATACTTTTGTGACGTTTTTAGGGTTTATCCATGCTTCCGGGGGTCATGCCAGAAAAATACTCGGGTCTCCCATAGGATAACATTACGCTCGGTACTCGGGCCGAGTACACGAGTATCTTGGGATGCTTGGCCCGAGCTTCGAGCACCCGAGCATTTTAGTACTCGCTCATCTATAATTGTTATATGTTGAAGACACCAACGAGGGCTAACTTTGTCTATGGTGCCAATAAACCACATGTGTACAAAGGCAACAAGAGCAAAAGGATGAACACAAGCATGCCGCAGCAGGTGACTTATACCAGAAGCAGCGGCAGGGGTCTTTTGAGAATGAGAGCCCTGTGATATTTTGCCAGATTTGGCTGCTTGCTTGCCCTGTGTGGATAAACAAAGCACATGAGTTGCGGAGTGTCAAACATAAACAAATATTCACAAAGGAAAAAAACATGGCCACACAATACAACAAAGAACAGTTACCTTGCACCGCGACCCGGAGTACCCCTCCTTTCTCCGTTGTTTCTTGCTCCTGGGAGCCTTGGAGCAATGCCTCCTTGTCTTGTGCTGCAAGGTGCAAGAAATAAATTAAATACATAAACCAAAAAGAAACCAAGAAAATAAAAAAAACTAAAAAAAATTCACAAAATGCTGGTCCATAAGGCAAATCACGTTTGCCCACCAAAAGTTTTAAGTATGGGCCACGTTGCCAAACATGTTGTATGATTGTACAGTTTATTAAAAATAAAATAGATTAACAAACTAAAAAAATAAAAATAGCAACCACACAATTGAGTGGCTAGGGAAGGTGTTGTCAAAGCTAACTGCCAGTTCAAAGTAGGCATACTAATTCTGTAAAATTTAAGGAAGCAAAATTAACTTACACGATCGGAGCCCAAGGAACTGCTCTCTGAGTTGGAGTAGGAGCCCTGAAAGGAATACAATGAGAAACAATGAGGGACCATACATGGTCACATATGTTCAAGCCAAAACATATACACCAATGGAGTCAGGTATACAATTTGTTACAAAAATTTTGTAACACCATAAACACTATAGGTTACGGTTTTAGTGTAAAGTAGCAAAATATTACCATCTGCGTGTGGGAGAACATGTTAAAGGCCCATATGGAGCAGGGCAGATGATGACCCCAGCATGGGGATTGTGGGCAGGGTCCAAAATAGAATGGCTGTCGTGCCCTACATATTACAAATGGCAACCATACTTGAGCAACAACATGTGTCCCGGAAGCAATAATAAGTTCGGGTTGTGGTTTTTGGGGTAGGAATCATGATGCCACCCGTGGTGTTTGGCTGTTGATGGCCGACACTGCGGACATCTGGGGATGAGATGATTGCAGACAAGGTGATATTGCCTCCCACTGGTGGAGTGGTTCCCCAGGGCAAATGGTATGGTCTGTGGCAATGGCAGGCCACAGGATTCTTCAGACAAAGGGAGACGGACTGACCCTACTGGGGCAGGTTCTCTGTGGCCTGCTTTGCTTATCAGTCGGCGGCGGGAAATAAACAGTCTCACACACAGCCTCTGAATTCTATACCCAGTTTACAAAGTGTTCAATTTAAAGAATTCAAGATAGAATCAGGACATTAGTAACCATAATAGGTGCAATAGTCCTGTACACAGTGCTCCACTGTGTGGTAATACTTATCAAAAAAATCAGGCAGCACTCAAAGCACAAAGATGTTTTCTGGACCCATTATTAGGCCAAGTGATGCGACGTTTCAGTCAAAACAGACTTTTCTCAAGCATAGTGCTACTATTACAGACTAGAGGTTTTAAACCCGCCCAGATTAATTAATAATCAAGTGAAAAAGTGTAAAATTCATACATATAACCGATTGTTTTCTATAAAACATCATCACAGTGTTAATTTATACATAAAGTGCAAAAATAGTGCTGAATATATACATGTATATAGCATAACATGCCTCTGATACAGCATAATTGCTTTTGATTACATATCTGTGACAACTGTGCATAAATTACATATTTACATGGTGATATGCTGGTCACTTTCCCCCGCAACTGTCCATTACTGCCTTCTCCTCATGTCTGTCAGCGTCTTCCGAGTCCACCAGCTTCCCAGCGCATCATTAATGACGTGTTTAAGACGCTGAGGACTCCCATTGGTTCAAGACGTGTCACATGACCACTAATCCAAAAGCATGATATTGCGCATGCGCTAGAATCTCCGGCGCCATTTTGGAAATGGGCACTAGTATTACAAATTGCCCATACTAAGTTCCTATGGCGTTTTATCTACTCTATAATTGCCGAAGGCACGTTTGTGTCGGACCCCGGCACGCCGTGGCTTTGTCACTATGTGACGTCACCACGGCGAAGCATTGGCCGCGTAGCGGCCAATGCGAGTCGCTGGCCTGCGCGAGCAATGGCCGCGAGGCCATTGCTCGCGCAGCCTGAGTAGGAGCACACATTCCCCTATACACAGTATACCCCTCAGGACCGGAGCGGAGGCGGCGGTCACCACCCGGAGGGCAGAGTGAGGAGCAGCAGCAGCCGGGAGAGCGGCGCCCCCATGTCCCGGGGGCGGAGGACGGGGACGAGGCGCTCTGCTCCCGGGGGCGGAGGACGGGACGAGGCGCTGTACTCTCCGGCCTCCTGTGTGAGGCGGCGGGTGCAGGCCCGGCTCCCGGTCACTGTCTCCGGTGAGGCTGGGAACTCTGCCCGGACTCACAGAGCCCCGCTGCGGGAACCTGCGGCCTCTGACTGGACTCAGTCTCCAGTCTCTGCGCCAGAGAGGGAGGAGGAAGGGAACAGGAGGTGCCGGCACCCAGAGCACCCCGAGAGCAGGAGCCATCCTGAGCTGTTCACACCGTCCTGCTCACTGATGAGGAAGCAGCTGGGAGAAAGCACAGACCGCATCCTCCATACTTCACAGCGTCCGCTCCTCTCTGCAGTGCTGGCACCGGCCCAGGGACCTTATACTGAGGTGATGGAGAGGATGCTGGCGATGGAAGTAAGTATTTCGCCGCCACTCTGCCCCCCCCAGCCTCCACTGACCACTCTGCCCCCCGGCCTCTGCTGACCACTCTGTCCCCCTTGATCTCCGCTGACCACTTTGCCCCCCTGGCCGCCGCTGACCACTCTGCCCCCCCTTCCCTCCACTGACCACTCTGCCCCCCTTCCCTCCACTGACCACTCTGCCCCCCCACCCTCCGCTGACCACTCTGCCCCCCCAGCCTCCGCTGATCACCCTGCCCCCCCACCTTCGCTGACCACTCTGCCCCCCCCTTGGGCCTACGCTGACCACTCTGCCCCCCCCGTTCTCTGCTGACCACTCTGCCTTCCGTCCTCCACTGATAAACTGCCCTCCGTCCTTCGCTGACCATTCTGCCCTCCGTCCTCCGCTGACCACTGAGCCACCGTGCAGTGCTGACCACTGAGCCACCGTGCAGTGCTCACCACTGAGCCACTGTGCAGTGCTGACCACTGAGCCACCGTACAGTGCTGACCACTGAGCCACCGTACAGTGCTGACCACTGAGCCACCGTACAGTGCTGACCACTGAGCCACCGTACGATGCTGACCACTGAGCCAACGTACAGTGCTGACCACTCAGCCACCGTACAGTGCTGACCACTGAGCCACCGTACAGTGCTGACCACTGAGCCACTGTAGAGTGCTGACCACTGAGCCACCATATACAGTGCTAACCACTGAGCCACCATACACACTGCTAACCACTGAGCCACTGTACAGTGCTGACCACTGAGCCACCGTGCAGTGCTGACCACTGAGCCACCGTACAGTGCTGACCACTGAGCCACCGTACAGTGCTGACCACTGAGACACCGTACCGTGCTAACCACTGAGCCACCATATACAGTGCTAACCACTGAGCCACCATATACAGTGCTAACCACTGAGCCACCGTACAGTGCTAACCACTGAGCCACCGTACAGTGCTAACCACTGAGCCACCATACAGGGCTAACCACTGAGCCACCGTACAGTGCTAACCACTGAGCCACCGTACAGTGCTAACCACTGAGCCATCGTACAGTGCTAAACACTGAGCCACCGTACAGTGCTAACCACTGAGCCACTGTACAGTGCTAACCACTGAGCCAACATAAAGTGCTAACCACTGACTCACCGTATACAGTCTTAAACACTCAGCCGCCATACAGTGCTAATCACTCAGCCACCTTATACAGTGCTAACCACTGAACCACCATACTGTGCTAACCACTAAGCCACCGTACAATGCTAACCACTGAGCCACCATACTATCCTAACTACTGAGCCACCGTGCAGTGCTAAACATTGAGCCACCATACAGTTCTAACCACTGAGCCACCGTACAGTGCTAACCACTGAGCCACCGTACAGTGCTAACCACTGAGCCACCTTACAGTGCTAACCACTGAGCCACTGTACAGTGCTAACCACTGAGCCAGCATACAGTGCTAACCACTGAGCCAGCATAAAGTGTTAACCACTGACTCACCGTATACAATGTTAAACACTCAGCCACCATACAGTGCTAATCACTCAGCCACCTTATACAGTGCTAACCACTGAGCCACCTTATACAGTGCTAACCACTGACCCACCATACTGTGCTAACCAATGAGCCTCCATACAAAGTTAAGCACTCTGCCTCCATATAGTGCTAACCACTGAGCGGCCGTATACTGTGCGAACCACTGAGTCACCCATACTTTGCTAAACACTAAGCCACCGCGCAGTGCTAACCACTGAGCCACCGCGCTGTGCTAACCACTGAACCACCATACTGTGCTAACCACTAAGCCACCGTACAATGCTAACCACTGAGCCACCATACTGTCCTAACTACTGAGCAACCGTGCAGTGCTAAACATTGATCCACCATACAGTGCTAACCACTGAGCCACCGTACAGTGCTAACCACTGAGCCACCTTACAGTGCTAACCACTGAGCCACTGTACAGTGCTAACCACTGAGCCAGCATACAGTGCTAACCACTGAGCCACCATATACAGTGCCAACCACTGAGGCACCATACAGTGCTAATCATAACATTTTCAAATAATCCCCATAGGAAGTATAGGGGGACTTGCGGCAGGTGCGGCAAGTGCGGTTTTGCACTTGCGGCAGGTGCGGCCGCGAAAAAAAACGCGGTCAGCCGTGGTTTATTTCGCGGCCGCACCTGCCGCAAGTGCAAAACCGCACTTGCCGCACCTGCCGCAAATCCCCCTATACTTTCTATGGGGATTATTTGAAAATGTTAAAAAAAATTAAAAAATATTCTAGACACCCGATGCATTTGCATCGGGCTCACAGCTAGTGTATAATAAGCTCTAAACAATATATTTATTACTGTTATATTACCAAGGGACTTCTGATATATATAACACGGGGCAAATGGAAGTTCCATCCTAAAAATGAAACCTCCAGCGCCACTCTATGGCCAAAACTGGTATACTCCGTTTATAGGGAAACCAGTCAGGCACATGTCAACCTGAATTCATTCTTATTACATATGCTAGCCCTCTAAATATGCCAAAGATATAATTATTAATAGTTACTCACTATCATATGTACTATCATGACCATACTTATAAATGGGAGAAATATAGGCAGAATATCATGGCTGCTTGGGTTCGTTCCAGACTATCATCTGAAAATAAAAACAAGAAGAACAATTTTTACCAAGATTATATAACATCAATCAATCAAATTGCTCTGTTACAGATCAGAAA
Source organism: Allobates femoralis (assembly GCA_033576535.1). Lineage (NCBI taxonomy): Eukaryota > Metazoa > Chordata > Amphibia > Anura > Aromobatidae > Allobates > Allobates femoralis. The sequence continues at coordinate 548,656,318 of JARQOC010000002.1, read as the reverse complement.
AATAGGAAAATCATGAAACCCCATTAACGTCAATGGACCGTATGTAACTTAAAGTCCACATTTAAACCATGGGGCCTCAATGTACCAAGTCTAAAAATCCAAGATAATTCCTTTTTCTTTAACAAAGCCACTCTCTCACCCCCCTGTCTCGGAGGCGGGACATGGTCTATGATCATAAATTTAAGATCAGTATCTTTGTGTCACATTTCCGTGCAATGTTTTGGTACGGGGAATCTACCCACTTCTTTCTCACAGAATATTTATGCTGACTAAATCTAGTCTTAAAATCGCAGGTAGTCTCCCTGATGTACTTTAATCCACACGGACGCTGTAATATGTACACTACGTACTCGAAGTCACAAGTTAGGTAATAATTTATTTTAAAACTTTTCTGCGTTTTTTCATCAAATAAAAGTTGAGCCCTTCATCATTGCCTTACAATTTATGCAATTCAGGCATGGAAAGCTCCCCTTTCTCTCAATACCTGTCAAAGAGAGTTGTTTCTTTTTCCTCAGTGACCCAATGTCTGAATGCACCAAAAAAATCGCCCAAATTTTTGTTACGGCGATATGAAAAAAGGGGCGGTTTTTGAAATTCTTTAGTAATGCTCAATCCATTAGATAGTGTTTGCCAATGTTTAGTAATAACACCAGCAATCAAATTGCTTTCTTCACAGCAGTCAGAGACAAACGGCCCACAGTCCACACCTTTCCTGATTCTTGGAACTAATAAATCAGTCCTCCTTATAGATTCTATTTTATTACAGTTTTTATTCAATAGTTTTTTAGGATACCTACGTCTCATAAATTTCTGTGTCAGATTTCTCATAGAATCTCTGAAACCCTCTTCCTCACTTTCTATCCGTTTTGCTCTAATAAGGTGCCCAAGTTGAATAGAATCTACCATCTTACATGGATGCTGGCTAGAGAACAACAAAGTGTTGTTCCGATCTGTAGGTTTTACATACATCTTAGTTATTAATCTCTCACCGTCTTTTTGTATCAAGAAGATGTCTAAAAACTGCATTTGAGTTAGTGAGTTGACCAACGTAAATTTAATGGTGGAATTGATGTTATTCAAAAAATGAAAAAATTCGGATAATGTCTCCTCTGATCCGGTCCATAGGAGGAAGATGTCATCAATATATCTCCACCACCCCCCCACTTGGGAAAAGTGGTATGACACAGAGATTACATCCTCCTCCATGACCCCCATTGCTATATTTGCTTATTCTGGGGCCCTATTTGCCCCCATCGCAGTTCCATGTTTCTGTTCAAAGAACTCATCTCCGAATAAAAAATAGTTTTTGGTGAGAACAACCGTCAGTAAATCCAAAATAAAAGTGTTCACTAACTCCGTATAACCTAGACCAGTCAATTTCTTCTTCGCACAGCTTATCCTGTATTCATGCTCTATAGAAGTATATAAGCTGACTACATCAAATGATACCAGCCAGGTATTGACATGAGTAAAGTTAATTTTTGATATTTTTTGCAAAAAATCACCGGTATCCCTAATGTAAGACTTAAAGCCAACTGCAATCGGATTCAAGATTTTATCCAAGAGGACGCCAACGTGGCTGAGCACAGAATATGTCCCAGCCATAATTGGACATCCTGGTGGATTAATCAAAGACTTGTGGACCTTAGGCAGGACATATATCACTGGTGTAACAGGGGATTTAATCAACAAAAAATCAGAAATATCTTCATCTATTATTTTTTGCTCCATACCAAGGTCCACAAATCTCTATAATTGGCATTGAATGTCAAATTTAGGGTCCCCTGGCAATGTCTTATATACATTTGAATCCGATACTTGTCTCACCAATTCACTTGAGTACATCTTTATCCATGATGACAACACCGCCACCCTTATCAGCACTCTTGATGGCGATGTCGTCATCATGGACAAGTGCCTTCAACACCTCCATTTCCCCACAAGATAAATTTGGTTTTTCATACTCACTTTTTTCCACCATTCTCAACCTCTCAATATCCCCATTAACACCCTCCATAAACGCCAAAATGGCAGTGGAACAACTAGGGGGGACAAAATCACTCTTCTTAGGAATACCCAAACCCCTACAGCTATGAATACTTTGGGAAGTGGCTTGTATCTCATTCTTATTTTGAAACCGCTCTCTAAGCTTGATACGCCTATAGCATTTTTCTGTTGTACATTAAATGTAGATAGAAAAAATGTAGATTTTTTAAAATATTTTACACATCCTTTGTACATTCTCATTGTCATTTATCTATTACTTCATATTTTATACATCACTTTGGTTACGTTTTGGCAATCTCTTCAACCACTGTGGATAAGCCCACAACAAAAGAACATGGTAAGTGTACCTCCCTAAATCTAACATCTCCCTCTCAATGTGGAGCACCAGGATAATCCTTAGGCAGCAGGCTCACTGTCTGGGTGTTATGTTTCACACTAATCTCTCCTTCACCTCCTATACACAATTTCTCGCCCGCTCTTGCCACTTGCACCCGAAGAACACATGGAAACAACAAAAACCCTCACTATTGATCCCCTCCTGCCTTCATTATTGTAATTCTCCATTAATTGGCCCCCTTCTCTAGACTCTCCCCTCTCCAGTCCATCCTTAATGCAGCAGCCACGGTCACCAATCTGGCTAAAGGGCCCGTTACATGGCACGACATCGTTAACAACATCGCTGATACGTCACAGGTTTGGAGGCGTACCAGCGACTTTGTTACGACCTCGTTGTGTGTGACTCTGCCAAGTTGTAACGATAAATTGTTGGATCGGTGATCGCAGGTTTGAGAATATGTTCTGAAACCACACAATCAACGATCAGCCAACCTCGTATATTGTTGTGTGTGACACAGCTATAACGATGTCGTGGACGACTTCACCCATTCACAGCAATGAGCAGGGATCATTCGAGGGGTTTGCGAACGATACCTGCCCACAACATCGTTGGTAATTTGTCCACGATATCTAGACGTGTGACATCTCACCAACGATGTCAAAACGATCTCTGCAACTACCGCGTGCCCACGGTTCCAACATCGTGCCGTGTAATGGGGCCTTCACTGTTACTCAAACACTTCCACTCTGCACCAGTCATTGCACTGGCTGCAAATTCATTATAGGATCCAATTCAAATTGCTTGTTCTCATCCACAAAGCTCTTCACTGCGCAGCATCTCCCTACCTCTCTACCTTCATCTCTGTCTATCACCCGAGTCATTCTCTTTGCTCTGGGTATTAACTTAGACCAACTTCTGCACTAATCAGAACCTCTAACTCCTGGCTCCAAGACTTTACCTGAGCTGCACCAACCTTCTGGAATGTTCTGCACCAAGAAATAAGGTCTATCCACAACTTACATAGTTTCAAGCTCTCCCTAAAAACACTTCTTTTTAGAGTGGCCTATTATGCTTCCTAATCGAAGTCACTTAAAGAGGGCCTATTCACTCCACCAGACCCAAAAGATTGGCTGGTGGCCACTCATGCAGCTTTTATCTACTCCCCAGTTCCTCAAGTTGGCTGGACCATCATTGTAAATAAGCACCTGTATTTTGTGTCACCCCCACCTCATTGTAGATTGCAAGCTCTCATTAGCAGGGTCACAATTATTTTGCTTTAATTATTGTACTTTATGATAACTGGTATTTATGACTGTACATGAACCTCTAAATGGTAAAGTGCTGCAGAATATGTTGGCACTGTACAAATAAAGATTATTATTATTATCATGATCAAAAAGCAAGCCCTCTATCAAGGCGCAATTTTGGTGTGGCATGCACAAATGTAACATTTAATAAAACAAGTATGCAAAAAAAATGTTTTGACACACACAAACACACACACTTGTGAGGTAGGCAGTCAAAAAATGGATTTTAGGGAATTTTGTATTTTTAAAGAACAATTATTCTCCTTCACAAAAACAAATGTACTCAGTTGCTTGTGAGCAGCAAGCACACTATCTGACATTATTTTCAGGTTTTTTTCATCAAACATTTCTGCTTTCTCTTAGTTATGTTTTTTAGTGTGTTAAGAATAACGAAAAAATATGTATTTTGTAATAAAATTGTAGTAAGTAGATCAGATTCCAGATACACCACATCACTGATGCATCTTTCTGCATCAAACTCCCTTTCATCCACGACCTCTTCATCACCAACAAACTCTCATTCAACCTGGCTTACCCCTTCTGACACAGCCTCCCCTGCTGCACTCTCCTACAGTGGACTCACCCTGTCCCCGCCCTAACGACAAGCAAAGTGGAGGAGTCGGCCTGCTCCTGTCTGACAGCTGCTCCTTTACCCCAATTACACTACCACCCTCTGCCAATCTCCCCTCTTTCGAAATGCACTCCGTCCGCATCTTCTCCCCCTGCAACCTCCAGCTGGCTGCCTTCTACCGCCCCCCTGGATCTACCCCACTTTTCTTGACCACTTCACCATCTGGCTTCTCCACTTCCTCTCTTCCAATATCCCCTCTATCATCATGGGCAATTTCAACATCCCCATTGATACCCTCCACCCTACTGCCTCAAGACTCCTATCACTGACCACATCCTTTGGGCTTTCCCAATTGTCCTCCTCAGCCACTCATAAGGATGGCCACACACTTGACCTTGTGTTCACCCGCCTTTGTTCCCTCACCGACCTCTCAAACTCACTCCTCCCCTTATCTGACTACAACCTGCTGACTTTCTCCTCCCTTTACCCTCCTACCACTCTCCACCCTCTCCAGAAACTCTCTCATCCCCGCAGAAACCTCAAACTTATTGATTGCAACTCATTTTTTGAGTCCCTTCTCCCTGTTACAGACTTAGCTTCTTCACATGACGCTGACTCTGCTGCCACCCTCTACAACAGCACAATAACTGCAGCACTCAACCTTGGAGCCCCCTCACATACAAGAACACCCGCACACACAGGCAACCCTTGATCACCTCCCTCACTAAAGAGCTGCGTCGAGCATCAAGGGCGGCTGAGCAGAGATGGAAGAAATCCCACTCCAAGGCAGACTCCGCCAGGCACAAACAGTCCCTCTCTACCTTTAAGACCGCACTCACCAACGCAAAACAAGCCCACTTCTCATCTCTAATAACACCGTGTCCCACAACCCCGAACAACTATTCAAAACTTTCAACTCCCTACTCCGTCGCCCTGCATCTCCCCCCTCTCCCCTCATCTCTGCCGACAAATTCGCCTTTTCCTTCAAACAGAAGATCAACAAAATCAGAGAAAGCTTTGACCCACTGTCCCCTTGGCCCTCCCCACCTTTGCCAAGCCCCCCCATCCAAAGGAAACTTTTTCACCATTAACTCTCCTCCTTTCTGTCATGATCACACCTCACCACCTGTGCCCTTGACCCACTCCCCTCCCACCTCATCCCGAACCTCACCACAGTCCTCATCCCTGCCCTAACCCATCTCTTCAACTTATCACTCACTACTGGTGTCTTCCCCTCATTTTTCAAACATGCCTTGATCACACCCACCCTCAAAAAACCCTCCCTTGATCCTGCATCTGTTTCTAACTATCACCCCATATCTCTTCTCCCCTTCACATCAAAACTAATTGACCAACACATCCATTTTGAACTGTCCTCCCACCTCTCCTTTTGCTCCCTCTTTGACTGCCTACAATCTGGCTTCTATTCCCATCACTCCACTGAAGCAGCCCTAACCAAAGTCACCACCGACCTATTGACCGCCAAGACCAAGCAACACTGCTCTGTCCTCCTCTTCCTCGACCTATCTGCTGCCTTCGATACCATTGACCAATTCCTCCTACTTCAGATTCTGGAATCTCTTGGCATCACTGACTTAGCCTTCTCCTGGATATCCTCATATCTAATGGATTGAACTTTCAACGTCACCCACTCCCATACCTCCTCTTCGCCCTACCCCCTGTCTGTCAGTGTCCCCCAAGGCTCGGTTCTGGGACTACTATTCTTCTCCATCTTCACTCTTGACCTAGGACAAAGTCATTAAGTTTCATGGCTTCCAGTACCACCTCTATGCTGATGACACCCAGATCTACCTGTCTGGGCCCGACATCACCTCCCTACTATCCAAAATTCCACAATGCCTGTCCACCATCTCATCTTTCTTCTCTGCTCGCTTCCTTAAACTGAACATGGACAAATCTGAGTTCATCGTCTTCCCCCCAAGTTGCTCTTCCCCACTACCCGACCTATCCATCCTTGTCAAGAACTGCTCACTCTCCCCTGTCCCCAACGCCAATTGCCTCGACTCTTCCCTCTCCTTCAAGCCCCATATCCAAGCCCTCACCACCTCCTGCCAATTACCCCTCAAAAACATTTCTTGGATCCACACTTTCCTTGACCACAACATGGCTAAAACACTTGTTCATGCTCTCATCATTTCCCACCTTGATTACTGCAACCTTCTGCTGACCGGCCTACCCACTACCTCCCTCGCACCTCTCCAATCTATCCTAAACTCTCCTGCCTGACTCATCCACCTGTCTTCTCGCTACTCCCCGGTCTCTCCCCTCTGCCAAGCCCTTCATTGGCTTCCCACTTCCCAGAGATCCCACGTCAAAACCCCAACTATGACATACAAAACAATCCACAACCTGTCCCCTCCATACATCTCTGACATGATCTCCCCATAACTACCCTCACGCAACTTACGTTCCTCCCAAGTGCTCCTTCTCTATTCCCCTCTTATTTTCTCTTCTCACAACCGCATGCAAGATTTCCCCTGTGCATCCGCTATCCTCTGGACCTCTCACTCCCAACACATCATACACTCACCTACCCTGGGAACCTTCAAAGAGAACCTGAAGACGCTGCTCTTCCGTCAAGCCTACAACCTGCAATGAGACCAGGTCCACCGCATCGTTTCATGTTCGGCACTACCCCTCCTACTGTATCCCCACCGATCCCTCATAGACTGTGAGCCCTAGAGGACAGGGTCCCCTGCCCTCTCTTTTCTGTTTGTCTGGACTACCCATATATACTGAACTTGTCCTCGTCTACCCTTGCATCATGTAAAGCGCCATGGAATCTAATGGCGCTATATAAATAAATGAAAATAATAATAATCTTACATTGCTACTGTTAGCATCTCTCTTATCTTTCTCTCCCTATCAAATGTATCTCTGTATTTTTCACAGTCTACTATTGTAATTTTCCTCACTGCTGCATTAGTACAACATATTACTGTTTGAAATATTTGTGCAATGATTTACGGCTTTCAAGTCTAATCTCAGTTGGTAAGCTTCAAACTATGATGTTTTACCACTGAATTAAAGCATAATGGGCTTTTTTGGATTGTTTTTGAGATTGGAGTTGCAAACTGTTCAAATTCAGAAATGTAATAAAATTCAACTCAACTTTAATTGTCATCAAATTAATTTGACTATCTTTATACTTGACATTAACATTTTTAGTTTTCAACAGAATTAAAAAAAGTGTATATATGTATTTTTTTTCTAAATCCTACTTGGATTTCAACCACTTTACCTTCAAACAAGTCTAGTTTTGTAAATCTACAATTACTTGTGTGTAACATTGCTTTCAAACAGTACATTATTCCAAAAAATACAGAAATGGATTTTCTAAATTATGAAATTATCAAAAACACTCTATTTTTTTTAAATAAAAGTGTATTACACATTGAAAAATTAAACCAAAAAAATAAACATATTACTTATAAAGGAAACATAATGCAAACAAATATTAGCTGCCACACCAGTCAAAAAAAACTACCTTATTTTTCACTTTATAAGAGGCACCAGATTATAAGATCCACCCCAAATTTGGTGAAGAAAAAAAGAAAAATATTTTTTATTGTTAAATTGTGTCCGTCTTCTAATGCCAGTGTACATCTTAGAATCAGTGTATATGTCCCCCATCTAGTATATTAGTATATACATCCCCCATCCTGGTATATATGGCCTCCATTATGGTATATATGTTCCCCCATCCTGGTAAATGGTCCTCCATTCTAGTATACATGTCCCTTACCTTGTACATGGCTCCCCATCCTGGTATATATGTCTTTCACCTTGTACATGGCCCCCATCCTTGTAAATAGCCCTATCCTGGTACATACCTCCCTCATCCTAGTATATATGTCCTTCACTCTATACTTGGCAAACATCCTGGTATACATGCATACATGTCCCTCACATTGTGCTTGGTCCCCCATTCTGGTAGATATATATTCTTTACCTTATACATGACCACCCATCCTTTTACATGCCCCCACATCCTCAACCCACTCCAAGGCTTTCTGAGGGGGAATTCGGTGGTGGAGCAGAGGTGCCAGAGGCAGGATCGCCGGAGAATGTGGGCAATCGGGCAAGACCGTGGGGCCAGAGCTTGGGCTGTGTCACTGCAATGTCCAGTGGCAGCCACCATTTTCTCGTGTTTCTGAATGCATTAGAAAACTGCTCCTCGACATCTAGTGTCCAGGACTTCCAGAAAATGACTGGGGTTCTCAATTTGCAAATCCGTCACCTCTGCGGCCATTTTCTAAAAGTCCTGGATACTAAAGTGTGAGGAGCAGTTTGCCACTGCAAGCAGAAACACAGGAAAATGGAGACTGCCACCGGACATTGCTGCAACACAGCCCCAGCACAGTGTTGCCCCCATCCTCCGTGGACCCTGCCTCCGGCACCTCAGTAAATAGAATAAATTATATTGGATTGTAAAAAAGATATCAGTCACATAACCCTCCAATGGTGGCTTCTCAATATCGCTAAAGGATTGTGTCGGCGCTGCACCTTTAAGAGACAAAAAGAAGTTTATAAAGGCATCTATCACCTGTAGAGTATTTACAGCATGGTTTGATGGCCTCCCCAAGCCCCAATTGACTTGTTTTCCTTAAAACCTGCTTGTGTTTGTATGTTCAAGTCTGATTTTCATAACTATGAATAAAATTGTGGACAACACAGACAAATTTCATTAGCAAGCTAACTCATTCAGCTGCAATGCACCAATGAAGACCCTCCACTTACTCATCATGATCCCAAAAATGTATTCCATGAAGCTAGTTCCTCAGCTGAGTCTCTATTTGAATACTCTCTTATGGGCAACAATTTTCCTATATGGGTATGGGTGCAACAGATTGAGCAAGAGTGGAAAAGCTTCATCTAATACCATGATGTAAAGCACTGTTAACCAGAAGAGGTTTAAGAGAACCAAAAGACATATGTACTAACAGAATATTGCAACCAAATTCTGAGGTACTGTCTCAATATTACCATATGCAAATAAAGGCATTAATTTCAAAACTTTGTTTGTTGCATTAATATCAATACCACAGAAAAACATATTTTATAGTTAAAATATGACCTTTTTTTAGGAGATAAAATCATCATGTAGCCGAAACCTAAGTAAGACTATTGTTCTCAGTGACCAATTGCTGTTCTGCTATATGGTCAATACCCACCTGGAAATGACAATACACATAATCACTGTACCCTTTAAACTATGTAAAATCATAACTTTAACAAAAGCATTCTTTGAAGACAATTTGCATATCTACAAAAAAACTTATTGATGCCATTTGTATATTGTTTGAACTTTTTCCTTACCAGACTACTAAATCTTGAAATAGCATAGCATATACAGTAATGAGCAAAAGGGTTGCAATGTTTTGATCTTTGACTTTCCAGCTCCATATCTCACCTTCCACTACACCTGGGGTTGTTTCACAACCAAATGCATTGGATTCTTGATCAGGATTGATAGTAGTCTCAATACTGAATACATGGTAGTTACAAGGCAAGGCAATACCTGGTAGTTACAAGGCAAGTTACTTGTTAAGCTCAATTATTTTGGGTATGAAAATGACACTATAGTTTTTCAGTAGGACAACAAACTGAAGTAAACGTTGACATTGACGAAGAATTGGTTCAATGGCAATGAAGTAGAGCTGCTGGATTTGCCTCTACAGTTCCTAGAGCTCTACCCAACCAAACACTTGTGTAGAAATAAAGAAAGAGTGGTATACATATCCAAATGAGTTGACCAATTTACACCAACAATGAGAATGTGTAGGAAAGACCTGAGGTCAGATTTCAAACGAGACATGCTTGAGTGTGATCGCAAGCATACCCTGATGGATTTAAGCATCTTTGAAAGCCAAACGTGGATTTGCAAAATACTAACAAAGTAATAAAAATGTACATTTAGATTTTTAGGAGCAAAACTGTAACAAAGCAGTGACATGACAAGAATTTGCCCCTGCAATCATATACCAAATAGTTGCAAGTCAATTTTATTTATGAGATAGCCAAGATTATTTGCTACAAAATTAGTCTCACACTCAGACCAGTGGTGGGTGGTGAGATATGGAACCTGAAAAGCGAAAGTTCAAAACATTGATACTAGTGATGAGCAAATTGTGAAATATTTGTAACAGCTATGCTAGTAACGAGTACTTTGTAATACTTGCGTGCACATCAGAATAGAGAGTCCAATGTTAGTCAATTAATGATTGGCTTCCCCCACATTCATACAGCCATTGAACCAGCATTTCCAGGACAAGGCGGGAGGATGAGCTTCTTTGCTTTTTTCAATGTACGAGAACACCTTGCTGTGCCCCCTACAGAAAGCCTACCATTGAATCTGCTTCCACTGGGGTGCCAACCCCTTTTGTGTATTTGTTCACATAAGAAAATACCCAGGAGTCAGGCCGATTGAAAAATCAATAATTCATTTTTATTTAAACATCCAAAAATGGTTAAAAACACATGGCAGTTACACCAATATGATGATAGATATCCTGTACAATCAAAACCTTAATCAAGGATAAACATACAAAGCCAAGTGGCTATCCCAATAGTGTAATTACACCAAGCAGAAAATATTACCCCACTATTACAGGAATCTCAAATGCCAATTCATTAAATCTACAGCAAGTGCCACATCAAGGGTAAATGATATTACCTGCCTGTGATCGCCACCCCTAACAAACGTTTCATGTTAGCTTCGTCCAGAGGGGGTTCCTTTTGTGTATTGAAGTGAGCTGTCACTTTGTGTCAGATCCTTCACGATCGACACATGACTCACGAGCGCGAGAGTTACTCGTCGAATAATGAGTATCACAAATACTGTACTGTTTGTGCGAGTAGTGAATAGTAATGATTACACTCACTCGTCACTGATCGCTACCCTTTGGCTTGTCAGTGTAACTCAGTATTGCTGTGTACGGCCATGTTCACACACATGCGTTTTTTTGTCCACTCTGCGTTTTTGGGCTGTTAAAAAAAACGCAGGTGCGTTAACGCAGGGTACATTTGAGTGTAGCTGCGTTTTTCAGCTCCATTTGCGTTTTTACCCCTAGTCCAAAAAACGCTGCATGCAGCGTTTTTGGGTGCTGTAAAAAAACGCATGTGCGTTTTTCCAAAAACGCATGCGTTTTTTTTAACATGGGGCCCTATGGGAAACGCATGCAAAAACGCATGGTACATTAGTACCTTTTAGTGCCATTCAAAAACGCATGCGTTTCCCATAGGGGCCCATGTTGAAAAAACTCACATGCGTTTTTGAAAAAACGCACATGCGTTTTTTTAACATGGGGGCCCTATGGGAAACACATGCGTTTTTAAAAGGCACATTTATGCACCCTGCGTTAACGTTTGCGTTTTTGCCTGCGTTTTTGGTGAAAAAATGACTAAGTCCAAAAACGTGGCAAATCCTTTCAGACACACAAGGGACATTTTTTAGCACTCTTAAAAAAACGCAAGTGCTTTTAAGAGTGCTAAAAAAAACGCAAATTGTGTGTGAACATAGCCTACGATTTCTGTGCCAACCACATGGAGATAGGCTACTTACCTCTGTTTTGTAATAATATCCAACTTTGGTGCAAAAGGGTGCCCAGTGCACATTGCTGTATTACAGTATAGGTTTTGCTTCCATTCTCACAAGCTAATGTACAGCAGGTGCTGTGAAACAATTTTCAGAACTGTTGTTCCTGGCTTAGACCCACAGCTATAAAGAATAAAGAGTATGATTGTCCCATAAAGTAAATTAAAAAATAAAACAGAAGCAGGCTTTAAAAAATAATGAAAGTGAGAAATATACCAGAAGTTGAATATTGTCACACATCCTTTCAGCATTGTTATATACCACACCAAAAAAACAAACAAAAAACCTTTGTTCAATAAGTATGGGATGAGCAGCTCTTGAAACTAAGATTTAAGATATTTGGTCTAGACTCTGTCTCCATGTAATAACTTTAGATATTTGAAGCATTTTCTCATCCACATTTTACTTTTACTAATGATACTCCTCCAGTCCCTAATGTTGTTTGAAGTTGTATGCTTCTAACCTTTGTATTATGTTACTTTTTCTACTTGGGAAGATTTTATGTCTTCTTTGTTGTCCTGACAATATAAAGCTTTTTGTATGCTTTCCATGAGACTGCTATTAGCCACTTGTTACAGTTTCCTTATTCTATTGTATGAATGAACAATTCTAGTATTCCCTACCTACATGACATGTGTATCATATTACTAAATACTATATTTGACAGTACTTATACGCTATCCTGTACAATATGATTCCTTTTTTATGAATACTATATTGTCTCAGTAAAGAGAGAATTTCTTTTTAATGTATATATATACTATATATATATATATATATATATATATACAGTACAAGTAGTATTCAACCCCCTGCAGATTTAGCTGGTTTGATAAGATGCCAATAAGTTAGAGCCTTCAAACTGCAAACGAGAGTAGGATTTATTAACAGAAGCATAAATCTTACAAACCAAAAAGTTATGTTGCTCAGTTGAATTTTTATAAATTTTAAACATAAAAGTGTGGGTCAATTATTATTCAACCCCTATGTTTAATATTTTGTGGAATAACCCTTGTTTGCAATTACAGCTAATAATCGTCTTTTATAAGACCTGATCAGGCCGGCACAGATCTCTGGAGTTATCTTGGCCCACTCCTCCATGCAGATCTTCTCCAAGTTATCTAGGTTCTTTGGGTGTCTCATGTGGACTTTAATCTTGAGCTCCTTCCACAAGTTTTCAATTGGGTTAAGGTCAGGAGACTGACTAGGCCACTCCAACACCTTGATTTTTTCCCTCTTGAACCAGGCCTTGGTTTTCTTGGCTGTGTGCTTTGGGTCGTTGTCTTGTTGGAAGATGAAATTACGACCCATCTTAAGATCCTTGATGGAGGAGCGGAGGTTCTTGGCCAAAATCTCCAGGTAGGCCGTGCTATCCATCTTCCCATGGATGCGGACCAGATGGCCAGGCCCCTTGGCTGAGAAATTGCCCCACAGCATGATGCTGCCACCACCATGCTTGACTGTAGGGATGGTATTCTTGGGGTCGTATGCAGTGCCATCCAGTCTCCAAACGTCACGTGTGTGGTTGGCACCAAAGATCTCCATCTTGGTCTCATCAGACCATAGAACCTTGAACCAGTCTGTCTCAGAGTCCTCCAAGTGATCATGAGCAAACTGTAGACGAGCCTTGACATGACGCTTTGAAAGTAAAGGAACCTTACGGGCTCGTCTGGAACGGAGACCATTGCGGTGGAGTACGTTACTTATGGTATTGACTGAAACCAATGTCCCCACTGCCATGAGATCTTCCCGGAGCTCCTTCCTTGTTGTCCTTGGGTTAGCCTTGACTCTTCGGACAAGCCTGGCCTCGGCACGGGAGGAAACTTTCAAAGGCTGTCCAGGCCATGGAAGGCTAACAGTAGTTTCATAAGCCTTCCACTTCCGGATGATGCTCCCAACAGTGGAGATAGGTAGGCCCAACTCCTTGGAAAGGGTTTTGTACCCCTTGCCAGCCTTGTGACCCTCCACGATCTTGTCTCTGATGGCCTTGGAATGCTCCTTTGTCTTTCCCATGTTGACTATGTATGAGTGCTGTTCACAAGTTTGGGGAGGGTCTTAAATAGTCAGAAAAGGCTGGCAAAAGAGATAATTAATGCACACATGTGAAGCTCATTGTTATTTGTGCCTGAACTACTTAATACTTAAGGGGACCAAACAGAATTCTGGTGGTTTGAGGGGTTGAATAATAAATGACCCTCTGAATTAACTTTTAACGCTTTAAAAAAAAAAAAAAAAAAAAAAATTTTTGTGGCACTGCATTTCCCACTTCCAGGCTGATCTACAGTCCAAATGTCACAATGCCAAGTAAATTCCGCATGTGTCAACCAGCTAAATCTGCAGGGGGTTGAATACTACTTGTAGGCACTGTATATATATATATATATATATACATACATTGTAGTGCATCGCTCCACCATATGTGAGGACCTGGCATGGCAGTGTGGCATGGCGGTGACACAAACCCTGAATGGCCCCTTTACAGGGAACATAAGGCTTTAATTTCCAGCCCCCAGGATACCACACAGCACATTATATTTACATTATATAATACATCAAGTAACACCCCTCCCCCCTTCCCTTTGCAAATATTTTCATTGGCTCTCAATTCCCCATAAGTTCAAACTACTAACACAGACCTACAAAGCTGTCCATAACCTGTACTCTGTCTATATCTCCAAACTAATCTCCCAATATCTTCCCCTCTCGTAATCTCCGATCCTCAAAAAGACCTCCTCCTACCCTCCACAATTATTCAGTCTTCATCCAATTGCCTCCAAGACTTCTCCCAAATATCCCCCATCCTTTGAAATTCTGCGCTCCAACATGTCCTATTATCCACCATGTTCAGATCCTTTAGATGGAGCTTGAAAAATTATCTTTTTAGGAAAGCTTATAACCTGAAATGATCAGCTGCCGCCTCATCACAACTGGAGCTGCTGCAAACCCGACCTACTATCTCCTCCCCATCTTCCTATAGAATGTAACCCTGTAAGAGCTGTGTCCTCTTCCCTCTATACTTGTCTGTCATTTTTAATTTGTTGGATGTATTCCCTTTTCATGTGGAGCAACATGGAATTAATGGTACTATATAAAAAATAACTCATCTTCACCTGCCTTTGCTCCCTAACTACCTCCATAACTGCCCCTCTCCCCCTCTCCTCTCCCCCTCTCTGACCACTATTCACTTACTTTCTCATCCTTGTCCCCCTCATCTGCTACCCATGTCCACCAACTCGCACACTCTCTCAGAAACCTCACACACCTTGATGCTCACACACTATCTGACTGAACTCCATAACACTAATAACGCCACCACTTTCTACAACTCTACACTCACATCATCTATCGATGAAGTTGCCCCTCTTGATCATGGCAAAATATGACAAATAAACAGACAACCCTGGCACACCAACACCACTAAAAAGCTTCGGCAAGAGTCTAGGGTTGCTGAATGGCGCTGGAAGAAAACACATTCACAAGAAGACTTTGCAGTATTCAAACAAGCAACTGTCACATTCAAGTCAGCACTCACCTCCACTAAAGAGTTTTACTTCATTACCCCCATATCCTCTTTGTACCACAACCCCTTAACTTCCTGTTTCCTCCCCACTGCCCTCTCCTACTTCTTGTATCTCTGCAGTAGACTTTGCAACACCCCAACAAGATCAATCAGATCTAACAAGTCTTTGCTGCCCAACCATCACAACCCCCATGTATACCAGAACACTCCCCTCCAGCACTAACCCTTCTCCCCTCCATCACTGAAGGAGAACTTGCATACCTTCTCTCCAAATCGCACTTCACCACTTGTGTATTGGACCCCATCCCATCCCATCCCTCTTCCTCCCAACCACACCACCATGCTTATCCCAGCCCTAACCCACTTCTTCAACCTATCACTAACTTCCGGTACCTTTCCTTCTGCTTTCAAACACGCCACAGTTACACCTATCTTAAAGAAGCCATCCTTCGCCCCGACCTCTACATCCAGCTACCGGCCCATATCACTGCTTCCGTTCACCTCCAAACTTCTCGAAAAGCATGTCCACACTGTACTCTCATCCCATCTTTCATCTAACTCTCTCTTTAACAACATTCAATCTGGCTTTCACCTACACCATTCCACCAAAAACACCTTAATCAAAATTACTAACGACCTACTTACCGCCAAAGCATACAGAAATTTCTCTATATTCCTCCTTCTAGACCTGTCCTCTGCCGTTGACACAGTCGACCACTTCCTCCTACTACAGATCCTCTCTTCCTTTGCTATCACTGACCTTGCCCTGTCCTGGATTTCCTCATACCTTTCCAGCCACATATTTAGCGTCTCCCACTCACACACTACCTCCTTGCCCCATCCCCGCTCTGTTGGGATCCCTCAAGGCTCTGTCCTGGAACCCCTACTTTTTTCCATCTATACTAGTGTTTCCCAAACTCCAATCTTCATGGCCCCAAACAGGACACGTTTTCATGATTTCCTTAGGATTGGACAGGTAATAGAATCGTTATCAAGGCATCACCTGTGCAATACTAAGGAAATTCTGAAAACATAACCTGTTGGGGACCGTGAGGAATGGAGTTTGGGAAACACTGATCTATACCCTTGGCACGGGACAACTCATAAAGTCCAATGTGTTCAAGTACCATCTGTATCCCCTGTATCATCCTAAATAAACATATAAACAGGCTGGTTATTATCTTGAATTATATGAACCTAGAAGAACAAGGAGTGAGGATGTGACCAGGCTATTACACAAATCAAGTTGTCCAGGTCATACTGTGAAGTAAAGAAAATGAACAATGCAATCAGTAACAAGTGGCAGAGATGTCTATATTCAAGGCATAAAAGTTACCTCCACGCCGTACATATTCATAAGCTGTGGGCACAGCTGAGCCCTGACACCTGGTGATAATAAGCAGCCTGTTTATATGTTTATTTAGGATGAAACAAGGCCATCAACCTTTCTCTGCATAGCAATCCCTCTTGTTACAATAGGGCTATCAATTTCCTCATTCAACAGTATTATTTGCCCTCATTTTCTGACAGGTCTTGCATGTATCTTCTGTGATAGGTATTTATTATCCCCTTTCAGGTACTTTCTGCTGATGCAATTCATTTGCCTCAAAAGTATGCTTTGCTTTATGGGTGTTTCTTCATTATTGCTTAAATAGTACATTGTAACTGAGGTCTAATAGAACAACACATTTCTTTGGTACTTGGCACATTATATTACAGGTTGTCCATTTGGCTCTGCTGTATACCTTAGGCATTTTGGATTTTTTTGCGTGTAGCTACGACAAGTGGCAGTAAACTCAACATTGAAATTACTCATACGCCAATATTAGGGTGCCTTACTAGCCCCTGTGTATAATTATTGTTGAACTTTGCTGTGGGCCATAGTTTGTTGGTGTGCTGTTTCACACATTTTAAATGTTTTTAATACTTGAGTGTCTTAAAAATTGTGCGTTTTCTAATAAAGTTTTTTCATAAATGATATGATTTGAGCATTTGATCCCAGCCCATAAACATCTCAAATCTCTTTTTCGTCCTCGTTCATTATTCATGTGTCACTGGTCGATCACGCTTTAGTGACACCCAACCCCCAACCTCTTTAGACAGGGGCGCATATGGGACTAACTCTCCTGTTACAGGTCTTCAGCACCATTGAGTCTGCACACAGCATGCACACAGTCCCCCTCCAGGGACTGTCTACCCCTGAAGCTCTCTCAGTCTCTCTCTGTCAGGCAGAATATGTGCTAAAACAAGCACTCACATCATAACCTATGGGTCCACACCCCAGGGTGGGAGTATGAGGTCATCCAGACATGCCTATATCTCCAACAATCTAAAATCCTGGTCTTTATAATGGTTTTAATCAGTCTGATATCACTACAGTTACCAAAATAACTGGTCATCATCTTACAATATACAGTATAAAAGTGGGCCAAATAAAGCTGACGTTATTTTTCTTATTATAAATATATTCTAAAATAAGATAAATATTGTCAACTTTATTAGGCCCATGTGACATCATTTTTGTTCAAACTTTATCAAGCTTGATACAGGTTGTAACTGAAAATTCACCACACGGGCTAATTAAAGTCCACATTATTTTTCTTATTTTGGAGTGCTGCCTTGTTTTTTTCTTTAGAACACCGTGCTCTGAATATAGCTCTCATATGGCTTACACACATTTCTTTTGCAAGTTTTTGCTGCACAAAACTTTAGTCAACAGTGTTTTTATTCATTCTTAAAAAAATGGATGCCACTGGACTATAGGCAAGAGAGAATCCAAAATGACTCCCTCTGCCTCAATATAGTGACTGTTCTATAAGGGAGTTTGTGTAAATTAAGTATTTTAGAGATTGGAAAGCCTGGTGTAAATGCTAAGATTAAAGTGCAGGGTAAATGTGAGCCCAGCATTACTGCAATCTTTGGGAGATAAAATAAACAAATCAACAGGAGATCGAGAATTGGCTTTATTTATTTGTTTACTTTGTTTCTAGTGTGTTATAAGTGATAAGACAGCTTTCAAGTCAGGTCACTGTGATTACAGTAATACTAGATTTCTATTTTTGTATATTTTGCTGCTTTTACACAATAAAAACAATTTTATAGCAAAAATAATTGGTTTTGCATTGCTTTATTCTGAGAGCTACAGCTTTTTTTTTTTTTCTGCTGACAGAGCCATGTTGAGGGATGTTCTTTGTGGAATGCTTATAAGCTTTCATTGATACCATTTTTGAACACAACATTTTTGATCACTTTCTATTCCAATTTTAGGAGGAAAATGAACAATAAACAGCAATTCCTTAATAATTTTTTTTTGTGTTTCTTCATGCAGTTCATCATGTAAGAAAATTGATCAGACACCTTTATTCTTCAGTTCAGTATGACTACAGGGATACCACATATATAATTGCAGCTTTTTCATAATACAGACAATTTTATGGAAACAAAAAAATTTCTATTGCTATATTCTGAGAGCTATATCTTTTTCATACTTTTGCTGAATGAGATCAATGGCAGCTTGTTTTTTGTGGGACAAGCTGGTGTTTTTAGCTATACATTTTTTATTCACATGTGACTTTTTGATCCTGTTTTATCTCACTTTTATTTTGGCTGTATGATAAAAAAATTTGTATTTATTCATTTATTTTTGTCTTAGGGTGGGGTTAAACTTGTTTTGGGACCCACGTTTTCCAGCAGCACTAATACTGGACAACGTTAATGGCAAGCATTGCCTGGAAACGTGGGTCCATAGCAGCCCTGTTTTTACCTTGGTTGCATCCACACACAGAGCTGCAGGACAGCGTTTCCCGTGCACTGAGGAAAAGCGGCTGTCCTGCAGCTCTGTGTGTGGATGCAACTAAGGTACACAACGGGTTTCTATGGGCCCACATTTCCAGGCAGCACTTACCATTAACGTTGTTCGGTATTAGCGCTGCCTGAAAACTTGGGTCCTAAACCAAGTCTGACCCCAGCTTTATGGTATTCACTATTTGAATAAGTAGTGGGAAAGTTTAATAGATTAACTTGCACTAAATTTAGCAATACAAAATATGTGTTCTTATTTTTTTTTGCTTTTACATAAATATGTGTATTTATTGGTATAATAATTTTTTCATTCATTTCAAATTTTTAAAATATTTTTTAAAATTATTTTTTACTTTTGTTTTTATTTTCTTACTTTGTCCCTTTGGCACTTTAACTTTTATTAGTCTAATAGCTGGAATAATGCATTGCAAAGTACATACATTGCAATATATTATAATTGTTGATGTTACACTGACACAATGCCTCTTAGACCATGCTCCTGACAAGGTAGTACAGTCCACTGTAGCCAGAAAACCCAGAGTTCAATTTTTGACCTTAGTTTGCCATGGTAATAACCAGCAGCTCGTGCTTTTATCACAGCAGTTCTGATCAAATGGGAGAGAATACACTTTCCCAGCCTCCTTAGTAGCTGCAATCTTTATTGTCGCTGTCCCTGGCTGTGACAGCAAAGGCTCAACTATCACTTATTCCAAGCTCCTGGCAGCAATTGTGCGGGGACAGGTCCTTTGCCTGCATGATTACAATCATGTATGTTTATGTCATAGATCGTGAACCTGTTTATGTCATAGGTCTTGAACCCCTTCCCAACCATTATGTAAATGTACGTTAAAGTTCAGAAAAATATCTATTTATTGTATATTTTTGTATTGTATCCTAGAGGAGGGATGAGGCTTTAAATCTCCTTACCTTCTTAACTGTCTTCTTAAGGTTGCAGGCAAACTCCTCTCCATAAGGTAGATAGCAAGTTCCCCAGACCCATTTATTGTATGGCATTATTGTTTCATTACTGCATTGTGATACAAGTAATAATAATCAATAAATATCACAAAGTCTCTATATTTTTAAGGGTTTAATGGGGTATATTTAATTTCACTGAATACATCATTAACTGTAAATACAGACCTGTTGGTACCTATTTGTGCTAAAAATAACAAGCTTGGGGCCAAATCAACATTTTAGTGAAAAAAATGGTAATTTTTTAATTTACTCAGTCTAATATTATTCAATTCTGTCAGTCTTCAGAAGGTTAAAAATGCTCAATACTGCTCTAAAGTAATTCCATGAGAGGTGTAGTTCCCAAAATGGTGTCATTTGTGGGGGTTCTGCTAGTATGGCTTGTCAGAGGCTCTTCAACTATGACATGGCATTCGCAATGGATTAGAGCAAAAAAATAGAGCTTCTTCCCTTCCGAGCTGTGCTGTGAGCCCAACCTCATACTTTCAACAACAGATTTGGCATTGGTATACTCAGGAGAAAATGCACAACAAATTTTCCATTTTCTTCTGTTACATTTGTAAAAAAAAAAAATTGGATAAAGCAACATTTTTGTGGGAAGATTTTTTATTTTTTTTTTTTCTTGTTGAAATCTGTTAATTATGGCAATTAAACAACAAAATAAGGAATCAAAGCAATAATACATTAATTTACCATTAAAAAACAAAACAAAAAAAAAACTGGAATAACAATTAGTTGATAGTATGTCACTAGCGAGATACACATAAAAGGCAAGAATAAAAAAAAGAGGAGGAAAGGAAAGATAGAGGATAAATATGAAAAGGAGAGGATAGGAGAAGGAAAAGTACAGTATAAATTAAACCAAAAAGGGGAAAAAGGCGGGAGTCAGGAAAAAGGGGGGTGGAGGAGAGAAGGAAGAAAGGGGTAAATAAAAGGGTAAATCAATTCAAACTATATACACTGACACGGTGGGTTACATCTTTAAAGATCATAATAAAGAGCAATCTCCTTAATCAAGTACAATCTATAAAGAAGAATAAAGGCAGATAAAGTATGTTATATGGTACTATTAACGAGCAAACATACATACAACTCAGGAAAGAAGACTAATCTATCAATCAATATGAAACGTCAATGTCGGAGAAAACAAAGACACCCAGGGGTCCACTTTTCTAAGTATCTACCATGTAAATTATTTCTTACCACAAAAATATATTCAAACAGGTTATGCGAGGAAAGTTTATCTAATAAATCCTCTATAGTGGGTGGTTTTTCATCTCTCCACAAACAAGCAATAAGGTTTTATGCTGCTATGAGGATATGTATTGTAAGTAAACATTTTTCTTTTGGAATCTCAGGGACCCCTGTCAGGAGTAGAGCTAAGTCCATTGTGAGGGTGACTTTATAATTCATAAGTAAATTCAATAGTGTCTGAACATGTAACCAAAACTGTCTAATCACATGACAGCTCCAGAAAATGTGCTTAATAGTCCCTACTAAGCCACAGTGTCTCCAGCAAAGCGGATCATTTACCGAATCAATCACATGCAACTTTTGTGGGGAGATGTACCACTTCGTGAAGATCTTGTATTGCGTTTTCTGGAGCGACACACAAGAGATAGTGGAGTAGATCATCTGTAGAATGAGCGTAAAATGATCACACAAGGTCTTGTGGTCTATCTCCAACTCTCCCCCCACACATCCAAGAATCTTTTATTATCTAGAGCAACGTCACTATTGAAAAATTGATATAATTTGCCAGTCCTCCACCCCATTTCAAAGTCAGTGTATCAGAAGAGTGAGTCAATGTTGCTAGGTAAAGTAAGAGATAATTTCCCACTGCTTAAAGGGAACCAACCACCCCAAATGACCCCCCCGGACTGTTAATATGTGTCCCTACACCCAGCACACACATTTGGGGCAATCGTTTTTGCTAAAAAAACTGTTTAGTAGAAGCTAAGATATAGCAATATAAACTTTAATAAATTCTGACGACTGGGTGTTACCTCGCTTGTCCTCGTGCAGTGTTCATGTGCCTGTCAGCCTCCTCTCCCCCCTCCCTTCAGTAAAGCCCTGCCCTTTCAGCCTCTCAGGTTTCAGCCTTTCAACTGTTCCTAAACCCACAAACTGACCCCCCTTATCTTTAGACCTGTCCATGCACCCCCTCTTATCATTCCTAGCCATCCCTTTTGGAGAAAAAATCGCTTTTGTAAAGTAAGAGAAAAAGTTATATTACTTTGTCCAGTGTTTCTGTGGAAGCCGCAAATGCCCTGCCTGTCTGCTGCTGCCTGGTAAATTATGCACGCCCATCTCTGCTGCTAAGAGCCTGGCCGCGTCATGAAAGGGGCGGGGCTAAATCGCGGCATGCCGGAGCCCCGACCCCTTTCATGACGTGATTAAGGGATTCCTCGTATATTAGCATCCACTCTCATTTTTTCAACAAAGAGTTCCAAAATGAGATTGAAACGACTAGGTGACAGGGGGCAACCCTGTCTGGTTCTGTTTGTAAGCTTAAAAGGTTTAGAAACAAAATTATTTAATAAAACTTTAGCAGGTGGAGAAGAATATAAAGCTTTGATGATTTTAAAAACACAACCAGACAAACCAAATCGTTGAAGTGTGAGGAACAGGAGACCCCAGTATTTTTTTATTTCCACAATTCAGTATTATACAATTCTGTGAAGCTATTGGACCTTGCTCACTACACACTATTTAGGCATATCAGGGGCTTTAAAAAAGTGAGATTGTGTCCTCTATCTATTCCAGCTGATTTTGCTTTCCAAAAATTGAATTTGACTCATTTCCTACTGAGCCCTGCCATGTGCCCAGACATTCATGTTCCACCACATATGAGGCATACTCAGGAGAAATTGTGTGCTCTAATTTCTCATGTTAGCCTTGATAACGTTCTGGTTTAAGGGTATAAAAATGAAGTTTTAAAATTTTCAAAATTTTCATTAAACTTCTAATATTTTCACAAATAAATACCAAGAATATCGCTCTAAAGTTACCACTAAGATAAAATACAATATATATCAAATAAATACTCTTAGAAATACTAGGATTGATAAAGCATTCCAGATGCATTATTAATGAATAAAAGGATCATAATTAATGCTTGACACTGCTCCTTAATGGAGATGAGCAAACCTTCCCCGAACATGTTCACCAATTTTAAATTCAACACAAACATTTGTAGTCTTGGTTTAGTATCAGAAATCTGAACATTTTTTTAAAAGATCGGTGAACGCGTCTATGTTCAGGAAAGAAGTTCAAAATTTAAAATGGCCCTAAAACTTTCCCTGCTTGATTGGGGACAAAATACTCACCGAAAGCCCCATTGGCTGGGGACAAAATCTAACCTTACAGTTAGGAGTGTTCCCTCAAGCGGGTCTACTGGTTTTTATCAAGCTGTAGAACTTTTGGGAGCTTTAAATTAATTGTTCTAAGTTTCCTGAGTTTGCAGATGTTTTGACACCTGCAGGGTGCAAATTTTGTAAATAATGACAGATGTGGCAGCAACTGTGAAGATCAGGAAGTTTACATTGTCCTTAAAACATCCGTTTAAAAGAGCATAATATTTTTTAAGGAAGTGTTTCCAATTTTTTTAAAATTTTTTTAATTCATTTTTTTTGGGGGTTGAGAGCAAACATTTTTTATTGCAGAGGGTCAGCATTGTGTAAGGCAATCTCATCTAAACCTAAGTGATGCCAATTCATATAAAAATAGCATATGGTCGCTATGTGCTTCACACACATGTTCTTATAGGTATGTTCACTCTCATGAAACACCATACCAAATTTCTTATCTGCTTACGATATCATAAAAATCATACGACAATTTTCCACCATCACAATACAATAAAATGATTTCCAATTTGGGAAATAAGCAGCCTATTCAACTTTTAAAAAGTTTTTTTACTAAAATTTTGTTAAAAATCTGATGTCTTCTTCCCTTGCTACCACATAAATGAAAATGTCTGCTGGAAAAATTATTCTCTTCTTCACCTAACATAGTTTTTATTCGGCAGTGTTTTTCTGTTACACAATATCCAGCCAAACCAAAAGTTACCTCAAATATCAAAAGTTAGAAGTCTGAATTTGGAGGATCCAGAAAAAAGTTTTATTCAATCTGAATCCGATGACTTCTCATGCTGCGTTCATATGAAAGCAAAAGCGTATAAAATCATGAGAGCATGATAAAAAAAATTACAGTTACTTAAAAATATTAGGCTTTTATCTTCGGAGATGTGGCAGTGGCTTTTCTCTCTTTGGACATGGTTGCAAATTGCACAATTTTGTTCTGATTCGGTGGTAGAAAAATATTCAAGACACAGTATTGTGCAAAAGGTGAAGGACAGGTGTGGAAATACTCCTACAAGTTTTTATCCTGCTCCGATAAGAATGCTGTAAAAATAGAATTGTTTATAGTTTATTTTTTATCAATTAAAAAATGCAAAACGAGTTAACAAAATTGAACTTTTAGGGCCATGTCACACGATTCAATTTACTGAACGATATTGTTAACGATCTCATGCACGTGCGATCGCTAACAATATCGTTCACATCGTTGGTGAGCTGTCACACAGGCAGACTCACCAATGATATGGACCAGCGAGAACGCTGGTAACCATGGTAAACATCGGGTAACTGGGCGCTGCGCGGCGCTTAGTAACCCGATGTTTACCATGGATACGAGCTCCTAGCATAGGCTGTGAGGCGTTGGGAGCTCGTTCATCATTGCTGTGCCGGTGTCATACGTAGCAATGCTGCGTGTCCACTGGCCGACCAATGATAGATTTGTGAACATGTTCACAAATCTGCAATCAAACAATCAAACGATTATTCAAAGAAAAATTGTTTGATTACACGCAGCGACGCACAAACGATATTGCTTAAGCGATCAAAAAAGGAGGTCGCTTAAACGATATCGTTCAGTAAATTGATGTGTGTAACGTGGCCCTAAGTCCATCAAACAATTGGTGTGTCCAGCCTTTGCCTTCAGAACAACATCAATTTTTTAGTTATTTTTATACTTCAATAATCCTTTAGGTTTATGGAAAAATGACCCTCTTAGCATTTTAGATGTTGTGGCAAACTACTAAATGACAATGTTCTTTTGCCAGTGGTAAACTATGAATCATAATTTCATCTCGGCTTTGTTTATACATTTTAATCTATGAAATCACCATCAAAATCCAAAACATTTACAGTCTCCTAGACTTAAATATATTGTCTGTAATTTCACTCTAATCATTTTGTTTATCTCCAACCTAACCTATGTAATCTACATATTTATAACCATCACAGCGCACATTTTTGTTGAACTTTCCATCATTATCTTATTTAAATCACAAGTCAATTTGCCTTTTATACTGCACATTTCTAATTCAAAACAATTTGTGTTCAGCCTTTAAACTTTTCATCGGAGTTTTAAAATAGTAACTGTTTATTGCAGTAAATTGGTTATGCCTGCAGATTGTTTTTTTTTACGATGTGTATTGCCCATCATTTAAAAATACAGACCTTGTTTTATTTTGAAACCCATATAAGGTATTAAAATGAATTTATTTACATTTTTTTTCTTTTTCTCTACTTTTACATATTGTATGAATTAAATGGACACAAATGCTGTCTGCCATTTTTTAAACAAAAGGAATTGCTACTAACGGCATCAATTTGATGTATAATGGTTATAAATAGGTGTGCTACATCATGAAAAAGAAGATAAAGTAACATCAAGCTGAGACTAAAGACAAAGCTAACCTGTTACAGAATTAAATCAATACTCGGAGCATTGTGTCTACAACCAACACTAGTAAAAATGTTAGCTTTAATTTATAGTAACTGTAGACGAGTCTGTAAAAAGTTTTGTAGCCTCAGAAAAAAGCAATTTAATATTAAAGTTTAGGATCATCATTGTCAACAATCTGTTACAAATAGAACCTAAATACTTTATTTTTGCGCTTTTCTTAAAGGGGTAGTTCGAAACTAACATTGATAGTAATCTTAAATGACTGTCTATTTAATTTAATATTCCAATTGTTTTTCTAATATACTTTAATTAGAGTACATACTGTTCCCTATTAGCCTATCTGGCTTCTTTATTTTTTTTACCTACGCCACTTCCATTTTGATCACATTTCATTTCAGAACCCACAGTGGATATTCAAATGGCTAAAAACCCTGAAACGAAGTGTCATCAGTGAAGCCCATTTAAAGAGCTAAGCTAGTCTCATTTTACTGATCATGCGTCAGTTGTCAATTCCAAAGTATGCTCAGTATGAGCTCCCTTGTCAGTGTGCATTGTGAAGAGAGAATATAGCTGTCATGGGGTGGAAGTGATGGACTAGGGTAATCAGTTAACTACCGTAAGTCTAACCCTCAGACTAGGGAGCCCTAGCTTTCCCCATTCCCAGAGTTACAGCTAATGGTGAGGATGTCTGGCTCAACATCCTTGCCTTGCTCCTGGCCAGCCCTAGTCTAATATCCCCTCATCTTCACAGGGCATGAACAGCAAAACCCCCACAAAATGTTGAACACCAAAGGAAAAGGCAGCTTCTGAAAGGCTTGAGCAGGAACTGCACAAAACATCCAAACAGCTCAATGATCAAACAGAATATGAACTCTATCAGTGACATTAGGTGAAGTTTCAAGAGACTATTTAAAGGCTAGAGGAGTGGTCATCAACCACATCACCTGATACAGACAGCAGCAGTGGCAACGAGGAAACACTGACATTAACCCTTAATATTCCAATGGAAATGTACTCCAATTTAAACTACAAAAAAATCAGAGCAGATCACTTGACAAAGACACTACAGAGCAATCTACATGTGAGAATATCAAGCAGGAAATCAGAAACCAGCCCAGGCCTGAAAATATAACTTCTTCGCTTTTTGCAATGCACACTAACAGTGTGCTCTCTTGCTGTTTTGTCACACCTCACTATAGCCAGCGAGGGAACGCACTGTCCCTGTGCATCAAATAGTAACAGTGCCCAATGAAATTGAGATTGCAAATGTTTTTGGAAATATTTTATTGTATCTTTTCATGGGGCAACACTGAAGATATGACACTTTATTACAAAGTGAAGTAATCAGTATACAGCTTGTATAACTGTATACATTTAGTGTGCCCTCTAAAAAATCTAAAACACAGCCAATAATGTCTAAACAGCTGGCAACAAAGTCAGTGCTCCACTACGTTAAAATTGCCAAATTGTGCCGAATATGCCATTTTCTCTCTCTGGTGTCATGTGACCCATCAGTGTTACAAGGTAACAGATGAGAATGGAGAGCGGGTGTGTTAAATTTGGTGTTATCGCTGAGACACTCTGTCATATGGCATTGTAAGTTCAACATTGCGCCTCATGACAAAAAATTCTCTGAGGATCTGAAAAAAATAATTATTGCTCTACATAAACATGGCCTAGTTTATAAGAAGACTTGCAATGCCCTGAGCTGTTACATAGTGACCAAAACCACACAGAAGTTAAAAAAGACAAGCAGACTAAATACATGGGTTACTGAAACCATGTCTTGTGTTCTGGGGAGACCAAGTTAAACTTACTTTGTTCAGATGGTGTCAAGCATGTCTTTCCTACAGTCAAGCACTGTGATGGGAATGTCATAGTTTGGGGCTTTGGGAACCTACAGTTAATTGGGGAGACCATGAATGCCAACCTGTATTGTTGTATTCTGAAGTAAAGTAGGATGCTCTCACTTCAGAAACTGGGATGCAGGACAGTACTCCAATACAATTACGAACCCGAACACCCCTACAATATGACCACTGCCTTCCTTAAGAAACTGGAGGTAAAGGTGCTGGACTGACCAAGAATGTATCCAAATCTTAATCTTATTGAGCATTTGCCAGGAATCAACAATGAGGTTGGAGGAGCGCAAGGTCTCTAACATTCACCAGCTTCATGATGTCTTGGAGGATTTAAAAGGATTCCAATGGCAACTAGTCAAGCTCTATTGAATTCCATGCCCAAGAGAGTTAAGGAATCGATAGAAAATAAGGGTGACCATACAAATTATTGACACTTTGGGCTGAATTTGTCATTTTTTTCACTTAGAGATGTACTCACTTCTGTTACCAACACTTTAGATATTAACCCCTTCAGGACCCAGCCTATGACCCTAAAGACCTTGGCATTTTTTTCAATTCTGACCAGTGTCCTTTTATGAGGTAATAACTCTGGAACGCTTCAACGGACCCTATTGATTCTGAGATTATTATTTCGTGACATATTGAGCTTCATGTTAGTATTAAATTTAGGTTGATAAATTTTGCGTTTATTTTTTAAAAAATCAAAAATGTGTAAAAAATTTGAAAATGTCGCAATTTTCAAAATTTTAATGTTTATTCTGCTAAACCAGAGAGTTATGAGACACAAAAAAGTTAATAAATAACATTTCCCACATGTCTACTTTACATCAGGACAATAAAAAAAATTTTTTTTTTTGGTAGGGAGTTATAAGGGTTCAAAGTTCAACAGCAATTTTCCATTTTTCTAGCTAAATTTACAAAACCATTTTTTTTAGTGACCACATCACATTTGAAGTCCGTTTGAGGGGTGTACATGACAGAAAACACCCAAAATAGACACCATTCCAAAAACTTCACCCCTCAAGCTACTCAAAACTGCATTCAAGAAGATTATTAACCCTTCAGGTGCTTCACAGGAACTAAAGCAACGTGGAAGGAAAAAATAGACATTTTAATATTTCTTACAAAAATCTTCTTTTAACCTCAATTCTTTCATTTTTACATGGGCAACAGGATAAAATGGATCATAAAATTTGTTGGGCAATTTCTCCTGAGTATACCGATACCTCATATGTGGTCATAAACCACTGTTTGGGAGCACGACAGGGCTCCGAAGGGAAGGAGCGCAATTTGATTTTTGGAACTAATTTTCCATTTAAAAAGTGAAATGGCGCTCCTTCAATTCTGAGCCCTGCCGTGCGCCCAAACAGTGGTTTATGACCACATATGAGGTATCAATTTACTCACAAGGAATTGTCCAACAAGTTTTTGGATGCATTTTATCCTGTTGCCTATTTGAAAATGAAAAAAGTTAGGCTAAAAGAATATTTTTGTGAGAAAAAAGTACTTTTTCATTTTTACGGATCAGTTTGTGAAACATCTGGGGTTCAAAGTGCTCACCACCCATCTAAATAAGTTCCCTGGGGGGTCTAGTTTCCAAAATGTGGTCACTTGTGGGGGAGCTCCAATGTTTAGGCACACAGGGGCTCTCCAAACGCGACATGACTAATAATTTGAGCTAATTTTCCATTCAAATTGTTAGAGGACACCATGTCGCATTTGGAGAGCCCATGTGTGCCTAAACATTGGAGCTCCCCCACAAGTGACCCCATTTTTGAAAATAGACCCACCAAGGAACCTTCTTGATGCATAGTAAGCACTTTGAACCCCCAGATTTTTCACAAATTGATCCGTAAAAATGAAAAGTACTTTTTTTTCCACAAATGTTTTCATTTTTACGGATTAATTTGTGAAGCACCTGGGGGTTCACAGTGCTCACTATGCATCTAGATAAGCTCCTTGGGGGGTCTAGTTTCCAAAATGGTGTCACTTGTGGGGGAGTTCCAATCTTTAGGCACACAGGAACTCTCCAAACGTGACATCTTGTCCGCTAACAATTTACATAATAATTTGAATGGAAAATCAGCTCAAATTGTTAGCGGACACCATGTCGTATTTGGAGAGCCCCTGTGTGCCTAAACATTGAAGCTCCCCCACAAGTAACCTTATTTTGGAAACTAAACCCCCCAGAGAACTTTTCTAGATGCATAGTGAGCACTTTGAACCCCAGATGCTTCACAAATTGATCCATAAAAATGATAAAAGAAAATTTGTGTGAAAAAAAAAGTACTTTTTCCTTATTACGGATCAATTTGTGAAGCACTTGGGGGATAAAAGTGCTCACTATGCATCTAGATAAGTTCCTTGGGGGTCTAGTTTCCAAAATGGGGTCACTTGTGCGGAAGCTCCAATGTTGAGGCACACAGGGAGGGGCTCTCTTTACGCGAAATGGTTTCAGCTAACAATTTGAGCTATTTTTTCCATTGAAATTGTTAGCGGACACCATGTCGTGTATGGAGAACCTGTGTGCAACCAGCACAAAGGCAACTGATAGAGTTGGGGTACAGCACCAGAAAATGGTGCCTCTAATGAATGTGCTATTTTCTGGGGTGGCTGTGGGTTGCAATTTGCAGCGTGGGGGCCCATGTTTGAGTCTCTCCACGCTGAGGATTCCAGTCCCCCAGCTGCCAAGTTCTACCTGGCTGGCAATCAAAAATCCAGCTAAGGCCATTTTTATTTATTTCTAGAACTAATTCTAGAAAAAAAATTACGTGGGGCTCTGTCATATTTTTGGTCCAGCCAGGAATAACTTGGCAGCTACGGACTGCCAAAAAACCCCAGCTGCCTCGTTGTACCTGGCTGGCAACCAAAACTACAGCAAAGCACATTTTTTTTTTATTCTAGAACTAATTCTAGAAAAAAAAATAATGTGGGGCTCTGCCATATTTTTGGTCCAGCCAGGTAGAACTTGGCAGCTACGGCCTGCCATCAATTCCCAGCTGCCTTGTTGTACTTGGCTGGCAACCAAAAATACAGCAAAGCCCATCTTTTTTTATTTCTAGAACTAATTCTAGAAAAAAAAAAATGACATAGGGCTCCGCCATATTTTTGGCCCAGCCAGGTACAACTATGCAGCTGGGGGCTGGAATGCTCAGCATGGAGAGGTCCAAGCATTCTCAGCCCCCCATGCTGGAAATTGCAGCCCGCAGCTGCCCCAGCAAATGGCGCATTCATTGAAACCCCATTTTCTGGCGCTGTACCCAGGCTCTTCCAGTTGCCCTGGTGCCTGTGGCAAACTGGGTATTAAAGGGTTTAATGCCAGCTCTTTTATTTGCAGCTGGCACTAAGCCCTAGATTCATAATGTCAGGCCAATGTTAAACCCAGCCACTAGTATTCTCTAGTAAATAGTAAAAAAATACACCACACAGGGAAATATCTTTTTATTTAAAAAAAAACAAAATTCAGACTCCATTTTTATTATAAAAAGATCCGACGTAGTCCACAACGAAGGTCCCACAACGCTCAATCGCCTCCGACGTAGTCCACAACGAAGGTCCCACGATACTCAATCACCTCTGCTACATCCAGAGACTGCAGCAAAGGATCAATTTTCCTCTTGTTGCAGTCTCTGGTGTCATACTGATGATGCACTGTATGGCAGATTATTGCCATGCAGTGCAGCATTACTGTGCAAACTCAAGTCTCAGAGATCACATGATCTCTGAGGCTTGGGTCAGGTGACCTGCATGGGGAACGAGCTGCAGAAAATGATCTGACAGCCCAGGTGCAGTGGATCACTGTGCCCGGGCTGTCAGATAGCTTTCTGCAGCTCAATCCCCATGCAGGCGCATCCGGCTGCAGAGTAGCAGTCTGACAGCCTAGGTGCAGTGATGCACTATGTGGATCACTGCGCCTGGGCTGTCAGATCACTTTCTGCAGCTCAATCCCCATTCAGGGGGATCAAACTGCAGTGTAGGGATCTGACAATCCTGGCACAGTGATCCACTATGTGATCATTGTGCCAGGACAGTCAGGATCCCTCCTCTGCAGTTTGATCCCCTGCACTGGGATCGGGGCTGCAGCAAAGTGATCTGACAACCCGGGCACAGTGATCCACATAGTGGATCACTGTGCCAGGATTTTCAGCTCCCTACACTGCAGTTTGATCCCCCTGCAGGGGGATCAAACTGCAGAGGAGGGATCCTGACATCAGTCGGAACTAAAGCGACCACGGTGGGAAAGGAGCACAGGAGGACCAACCGGAAGTCAAGGAGAAAGACCGGAAGTGGCAGACCCGGAGGAGCAGGATGGCGGCAACAAGACAGGACGGCGGCGGAGAGGTGAACGGGAGGAGGTGCTCACCGGAGATCACTGGAGACCAGTGGTGATCTCTGGTGATCGCAGGGAGGAAAGCGGGGGGCAGGATGGAGAAGCGGGGGAGCAGGGGGGAGATGGGGGGACATCAGAGAACAGGGGGGGCATTGGAGGACTGGGGGAGAAGTGGGAGGCAGGGAAACATTACAGCGGCTGTAACTTGCAGTTTCATTTTCAACCACCAATCACTGTGGCTGTAGCCTGGGGGAAAAAGCCTCCCCCCTGGGGTGTGCTACAAGTCCCCATGTACCTGCAGCTCGAGTGACAGGTAAGTGAGACCCTCACTCGAGCTGCAGGAGCGTGATCCTCCATGTCACAGACGCTGTGAGATGGGTCGGTAATGCACCAATTTCCATGTCACAGACGCAGTGACATAAGTCGGGAGAGGTTAAAGGAGTGATCCAGTGAACCCCTTCTGAACACTCTTGTTTCCTACAATTAAAATAAAATAGCCTGTACTCACCTCCCGTGCTGCCACCATTCCAGTGCTGTCAGTAATCACGGTTTAAGGCTCACATGACATTGCGACATCACGAGCATCCAATCACTGCCAGCTTTCATATCTCTGCTTTTGGATCAAATGAGCTACAGACAGGAAGTGACACTGCAGCTTCCAATCTGGTCTGAAGGCAGAGCTGATTGGATGTGGGGCTCATGTGACAACAAATAAATAATAATAATAATAATAATAATATGAGTCCAGAACCATGATTACTGACAGTGTTGGTATGGCAGCAGCACAGAAAGTGAGTAGAGGGTCTTTAATTCAATGATGGAAACCAGTGAATTCAGTAGGGGTTGTTCGAGTTGTGAATAACCCTTTAAACCCTTTTGAAGATGTGTGTTTTAATTTTTTAGATGGCACAACAAATTTATGCTGCTATACAAGCTGTACCCTCACTATTTTACAATCTAACAAAGTTTCATACCTTTAGGGTTTTCCCATAAAACGATATAATAAAAGATTTACATAAATGTGGAGGGTGTACTAACTTTTGTGATATACAGTACATAATTAAACCAGACAGAAAAAAATGAAAATCTTAAGCAGATGTAGCAAAATAACAAAAAAACCTATATTCACCTTTATTTCTCTCACATGATCTAGTGCAGAAACTCTGGCTGTACTCCTGAATTATTAATCCAATTCTTGAGCAGTCAAACAAAGTAAGGATAATATGACAAATAATAAGAAAAGCACCTGATAAGCATGTCACCACACTTCTAGTTAGATTATCACTTCTCAAAAAATACCAGAATAGCTACCTACATAAAAATCACAATGATAAAGTACATGTTTTATTAAATTTTTTACTTAATTTTTGAAATCTGCAATTGATAAGAGCGTCTTGAATAAATTTCAGTTTTTTTGCTAATAATTATCACATGATCACATAACTAGTAATAGAGATGATTGATTCTTTTGAAATTTGAATGCTCCAGGTTTAACAAATATTTCCCAAAAAATGTATTTTGTAACACAATACTGCAAAGCCTCCAATTGCCTTGAAAAGACTTGTGAAGCATGCATCAGTCTCATAGGTTTATATCCAACACCTGTCTAACTCTGTAACACAAGCGCAGCTTTAGCTAAGTCAAAGTGACTGACTTCTGCATAGAAATAGACAGTAACCTGGTAATAACCAATGGTCCATTAAATGATAAAGAACTGACAGACTTTGCATGTTTATAAAAAGAAAAAGTAATTTTTTTTTTACATTAATCATTTGAGACCAGATAGATTATTATGTGACAAACACTCACTCAATCTGATGGTGTCGCTGTCAAAGGTAATTTTAATCTACTGTGACTGGTATAGGTTTTGAATAATTAAATATAATAGTAATATGTATTCACTTATATGGTGCCATTAATTCCACAGCACTTTACATATATCAGCAAAATCTTTCACTGAGGTCTGTGATTGAACACCTCCCAGCACTTGTTGCATTAAGGCGATACATGTTTGGAAGGAGACAGTAAGACCGGTGACTGATCTACTACTCAAATACTACAGTTGAGGCAGTTGATGGTAATATACCCTATGCTCTATTTTGGACATCTTTTATAAGATAGTTCTGATAGTAATGGATTGTACCCATGGAAGCGCCACTCACGATGTGAAACAGCTGTCGTGCCTTAATCCCCCGTCCTACCACCTCTACCCCTCACCATGTAAGTCCTGGCGCACCAATAAAGAAGACATCCTAAGGAATCCTGTGTGCAGCTCCGTCTTTTCTCCTAAACTGGAAGTGACGTATCGCTGTTTCTAGAAAGTGTGCACCAGGTAAACTAGGCGTGCTGAGTGCGGGACACTTGAGGAAGATCCCAGGACACCTCAGAGCTGAATGGCAGCTGATTAACCTCCCTGAGAAGAAAAGATTTTTGCACCGTGAATATGGTGCTGGCCGAACCTGAATCCGTGAGTTTATAAAGTAGTTCCTCTTGATTGATTAAGCTACAGCAGATGATGTGATAGCTGTAAGATATTATGGAGAAGGCATCTCAGGTATCTGGGGCTAATGCAATCTTCATCAGTCTTTAAAATTGCAGCCTGCCTAATAAGTGTATTAAAGGGAAACTGTCACCTCCATCTAGCCCTCTCTCCTATCACTACCTGTCACTGCACCTTCCTAGATGTTCCCTAACTATCCCTCTCTGAGCTAAAGGGGTCTATAACGATTTAGAAAAATGAATTTGAACTTACATATGGTCTCCATCTAGAAGACTGGAAAGGCAGGCTCTGGGCTTCATGATTCTCTCCTTGCCATGTCCAAGCACGTCCCGCTAGGCATCATGCTGCTTTGCCCCCTCCTTTTGGAATCTCCTGCCCTCTCTGCCAATATGATGCCCAGGACGGAAAGTCATATCCAACCAGGAGCATTATGGGCCTGATCACGTGATCAGCCCAGTGCATTGTGGGCCTAATCACATCATCAGCCCTACTTCAATATGCGCATTGCACATGCGCGGAGCCAGGCCGATCACGTGATTATGCCCATAATGCACCGGGCCAATTACGTGATTAGGCCCATAATGCACTGGGCCGATCACATGATTAAGCCCATAATGCACCGGGTCGATCACGTGATCAAGCCTATAGTGCATCGGGCCAGATATGACATTCCGGCCGGGGCATTACACAGGCAGAGAGGGCGGGAGATTCTGAAAATAGGTGGTAAAGCAGTATGGAATCATGGAGCCCGTAGCCAGCCTTTCCTGTCTCCTAAATGGAGACCATATGTAAGTGCTAATTAATTTTTCTAAATCATTATAGGGCCCCTTTAGCTCAGAGAAGGATGGCTTGGGAACAGCTAGAAAGGTGAAGGGACAGGTAGTGCTAGGAGAGAGGGCTAGATCGAAGTGACAGGTTCCCTTTAACTACTAACTTGTCAGCAGAGGCAATATTGCAAGTTGCTACTAAAATGTAATGCTTAGCTATAGTATACATTTATATTTGGCAAAATTAATTTAAATGTAATGGGTAGCTTGTAGTTTTAGTGCGAGAAAATATTTTTTAGGACAGCCAGAGTGATGTTGGACAACCCCTTTTAATGGATGCCAATGAAACATATCATACAATTACATACATCACTCATAGGCTTTTTTGGCTTTCTTTAAACAAACCAATTTAAGGCCACGTGCACACGTTGAGTGTATATTGAGTTTTTTATCTCTGCATTTGTAGCTAAAACCAGGAGTAGGTACGAAAAATACAGAAGTGGTGACGTGTTTCTATTATACTTTTCCTCTTTTTGTTTCACTGCTGGTTTTGTCTTACAAGTATTGATGTAGAAAACTCACCAAATACTCAATGTGTGTACATGGCCTACATATTATATTTCATCACTCCAGGATTTAGAAAAGAACAGTCCATGAAGCTAAAGTATTTTTTGTTCAGTATAACAGCATAAACTAAATAGAGAATGACACTTCTGGCCTGTATTTTGCAATTAAATGTTGTGTTCATGCTTAGCTTGTATGCTGTGACAAAAAATGTAAACAGTATTTAAAAGGATGACATTTTTGGAATGGCGAATATACACAGCTGCAGTGATGTGTTTGATATTATTTCAAATTTAATGGTGAACTTTGCTACTATTTTTAAAGGGAATCTGTCAGCAGATTTTTGCTACCTCATCTGACAGCAACATAATATAGGCAAAGAAACCCTGATTTCAACGATGTATCACATAAATTACTGGCTCTTGCCGCTCTAACCCCATCAAGCATTTAGATTTAGGATCACAGTATAGCTGAGACAGCTGTAACTATCAACATCAGATTTTCAATAGCGCTTGTGTATTGACAGAGAGGTGTCAATCAGAGCAGTAAGTGTATAGCTAGGGTCACATTTGCGTCATGCATCCACTAAAAGCATGCGTTATTTTACATGTGCAAATGTGTAAAAATGCATGCGTTAACACACCCATAGACTCGAATGCAAAAAACACATTGTAAAAGGCCAATGCGTTTGAGGCTATGCGTTTTTGCTAGTTCCGCCAAACATGTACCATGCGATAATGCTTCCGTTACTTTAGGCAACAAGAAGGATACATGTCATGAAAATGGCAAGAAAATAAAACGGAACCTTTACAGCATCCTGCAAATGGATGCAAGCTCCTATGTGTGACCCTAGCCTATCTGACTGCCATGAGTGTGACTTTATAGTCCTGCAATGGTTATCAAAGGGTAATAAAGCCTTTAGATTATGGAAACAATAGCACAGACACTGATAAGAGAGGCACAGTTGACTTTTGTTTTTTATCTCTTACAGCATCTGTCCTACATAGTAAACACCTACTGATAGATTACAACTGCAAACTAAGATAAAAACATGCATTACCTAAAACGCTTTATCACAATAGAATGAATTTTTAGGAAAACAGCACACATTCTGCCACTAAGAATCCAGAGGAGACTAAGATTATAGTAGAAAGAAAACTCTAGGAGAGATAAAACATCTTCAACTAGTTTTTTCAATAGTTTACTATGTGAGGTGTGCATTGATGGGTTATAGAAATTACATACTAAAATCATTTTATGGCTTAAGGTATGCCTTAGCATAACAGTTTTAATTATACATGAAAACATAATTCTGCCATTTTTGCAGTTTATAATGCATAAATCACATGAATTTTATAAGGCCATTTGTTGAGAAATACTATTACTTACATCCGGGGATCCATCCAAAATTTGGTTAGCAAACTGTTTAGATATTCAGCTTCAATATTCTGATAAACTTTATAGAATCCACATTTAGTGCTCCATGAGGATACGAGATGGATGTTTTCTTTGTTTTATAGATCCACAGTGAATAGTTTGCTAATCTTTTAATATTTACATTGCACACTTATACAAATGTGATATTGCACCTGTTAATAAAAAAAAATCAGTGAACTGAATGAAACCTGGCTCACATTTACAAAGGGATTAAAGCTTAATTCATCTCTTATCACACAGGCATTGCACTCTATTCTGGACTGATATCAATATGTGAATTTTTGTTTTGTATTTTTAGAAGGAACTTTGAATTATGATTTGAACATGCACTCAAATTAAGTACATTGTGGTTTGTTTGTTTAATTTTTTTTTTTATTCCACATCAACATATCCATTTTATATAGGACCCTATTAAAGGAAGATCTGTGAAATCAGTTGCAGCTATAATCAATAGATTAGGCAGCTCATTTCATAAATAATATACTAAAATATTTTTAAATGGTAAGACGTATTCTGTATAAAACTATGTAAAATACTATCTTATTTTCATGTGTCTCTATGGCGTTACATAAAGCACATTTTGGCTTACATGAAAATAGTATGCATTCATATCTTTAGGATTTTATGAAACAACTAGAAAACAAAAAACTATGTTTATATTATGTCCAAATACATTGCAATTAATAAAAAAAAAATAGTGCTGTTAAAAACACAAGGTACTTGGTACATACCTTTTTTGCAAAAATGTATTTAAGTCATCCCACCTCGACAAGGTGACCCATTTCGGGACAGCCATTACACTAACCATATTAAAACATGCTACTGTGCCTACTGAGCTCATAAGCAGCAGGATGCTGTGTGCGATCTGGGCCCCAAAATGAATCACAGATGTGATCTGGGAACTTGCTATCAACCTTATGGAGACAGCGAAGTAGGTGAGGAGATTGTAAGCCACTTCCCTCCCCTCAGATATATGTATCTGTGAATTTGCACTTCACTAAGGAAGTTGAGAAACTCCAGTGCCACATTTAAGCAGCTTCCTCAAAGTCATAATCGCTTTCCTACAAGCTTTTAATATAACTAAGGGATTTGTGCCAGATCAGAACCCCAAACTACAGACGCTGCGTTTCGGGGAGTCTGTAGTTTGGGGTTCTGATCTGGCACAAATCCCTTAGTTATATTAAAAGCTTGTAGGAAAGCGATTATGACTTTGAGGAAGCTGCTTAAATGTGGCACGGGAGTTTCTCAACTTCCTTAGTGAAGTGCAAATTCACAGATGGGATGTAATATAACACCTTCTGCTCAACAAAAATAGGGCAGGACTCACCCTAACTTGCCAGGAGACAAATAGTTAAGTGTAATTACAGGCAAAAACTGAGTCATAGCAAAGTACTGTGAACAAGCCTGTGTAGCATGTTGACTTTAACCACCAAATTGTATAAAACAACTAGAAAACAAAAAAGGTATGTGTATATTATGTCCAAATACCTTGTAATAAATAAATAAATAAAAACTACTGCTGTTAAAAACATAGTGTACTTGGTACATACCTTTTTTTTGCAAAAAAACTATTTTAAGCCATTCCACTTCGATAAAGTGACCCATTTTGGGGCGGTCCCTACACTAACTATATTAAAATATTTATTTATTTAAAAAATAGCCTACATTTAGTCACATAACCGAAGTGTATGACTATACTTGCAGTTTACAGAACGTCCTCACCAGTTACCATGTTGGTATCAAGCAACAATTAAATAACCTTACAAATGTCTTATTATCTGCCTGCACCCTCGACTACAGATGACTGGATATACCCCACGGATGATGACTTTCAAAGTCGAATTATCCACATGTATTCAAACACTCTGATTTAATTCACAAGGATCACCAAAAAAATGCAGGCACCATTTCACACACTATTAAAGACTCAATGACTGGGCTAATGACATTATGCACAGCCACAAATATTGCCCTATAAAATCCTGCAGGTATATTGGCACATAGACCATCCCAGATAGTCAAGGGGTTCTCCTAGCCAGTAGAATAGTTAGGGACCATCCGAAAAGCACCATTTTATGCTTGTTGTACCGTATACACTGGAAAGGGACAGAAAAACATCTAAAATGCTTGTAGTGAACTAATTCAATGCTGATGAAGCATTATAAAAATGGAAATGATAGAGTCAATCAGTCTAACACAAAGGTTCAAGTGATAAAAAGAGAACTCCTTTAACTGCATAGTCACTCTATCACTGTGAATTGATTGATCTTTAATATACAGATGTAACAGCACCTTAAAAGCTGCATTTTTTATTCACTCTCACACATAAGAAGGGCAGTATTAAATCCTTCAGTGAGATTTTTGCATCTAAAACAAGATCTTTAATCCAAAACTGATACAAAACTTGTGTTACCTATATTTTTAACATGAGGCTTCTGCCACAGCCACCTCTGTCTGTATATCAAAAAAATAAGGGGAACACTAAAATACCACATACTAGATCTCAATGAATTTATTCATTACATAGTGGAATGCGTTGAGAACAATAAAACATTAAAATTATCAATGTAAAACCAACTTATCCATTGGAAGTCTGGATTTGGAATGATACTCAAAATCAAAGTGGAAAATAAAATTACAAGCTGATTCAACTTATGTGAAAATCCCTCAAGACAAGGAAATTAAGCTCAGTAGTGTGTGTGGCCTCCACATACCTGTGTTACGTCCCTAAAATGCCTGCTGATGATGAGGGGATTGATATTATCCTGAGGGTCTACCTTTCAGAGCTTGATAAAAGCATTCGTAAAGTTCTAGACAGTCTGTGGTGCAACATGGCTTTGGTGGATGGGAAGAGTCATGATGTCCCAGATGTGCTCAATTGGATTCAGGTCTCTGGAACTGGCAGGAAAGTCCATAGCTAGCATCAACTCCTTCACCTTGAAGGAACTGTTAACACACTTTATCTACATGAAGCTTAGAATTGTCATGCATCAGAAAAAAACAAGGGCCCATAGCACCTGCATATGGTCTCACAATGGGTATGAGAATTTCATCCTGGTACCCAATGGCAGTAAGGGGGCCTCTGTCTAGCACATGGAGCTCTGTGAAGCCCTCCAAAGAAATGTCTCCTCACACCATTACTGACCCAGTATCATTCTTGTCATGCTGAATGATGATGCATGCAGCATAATGTTCTTGATGGCATCTCTAGACTCTAACGTCTGTCACATATGCTCAGAGTGAATCTTCATCCTTGAAGAGCAGAGGGTGCCAATGTTGAGTTTACAATCTTAGTGTTCTATGATAAATGCCAACCACCCTGCATGGTGTTGGGCACTTATATCACCCTCATGGAGTCATAGACAGTGTGAGCAGTGGAGGTAATTTTGCATGGCTTGGGCACTACTCCTACTCTTCCTCCAAGCATAAAGGATGATATAGTGGTCCTACTGCTGATTTTTTTTCACTTCAACGGCCCCTCCGTGTCTCCTTGTGTACTGACCTGTTTACTGGTATCTACTCCATGCTCTGGAAACTGTGCTGACAGACACAGCTAACATTCTTGCTACAGCTCGCATTGATGTGCCATCCTGGATGAGCTGCATGACCGGAGCAACTCCTGTGGATTGTAGACTCTCTTCATGCTAGCTCTCAGGGTGAAAGCAATGACAACATGCAAAAGTTACCAAAACAGCTGCCAAAAAGGATGAAAACAAAGAAATATTCTGAAGTCACCACCTGCAGAATCACTCCTTTATAGGGTGTGTATTGCTAAATTGCTTATCATTCCCACATGTTGTCTTTTCCATTTGCACAATAGCATTTCAAATTGGTTCACAATCAGTGTTGCTTCATAACTGGAAAATTTGAATTCAATAAAGCGTGATTGACTTATATTGTGTTGCTTAAGTGCTCCCTTTATTTTTTGAGCAGTGTATTTATATATTTAACGAGGACCTGTGACCAAACCAGGCATGGTGATCTAATTACAGCACTGGATGCAGCATGTCTGCAGCATGCAGACTAGGGGTCCC
Source organism: Allobates femoralis (assembly GCA_033576535.1). Classification (NCBI taxonomy): domain Eukaryota; kingdom Metazoa; phylum Chordata; class Amphibia; order Anura; family Aromobatidae; genus Allobates; species Allobates femoralis. The sequence continues at coordinate 548,614,934 of JARQOC010000002.1, read as the reverse complement.
CCAGCACTTGAGCAGCCCTGTACCCCGAGATAATACAGGTAGAAAACCTACATGCTCCAGCCACTAAGGAGGTGGCTAGGGGCTGCAGCCAAGGGCAGATTCACACCCCCTGCATGTGTAATCTGCCCACTGCTGCCAATCATTCTCTCCCTCTTCAGCAGCATTAAACAGAGGTTTTTTTTCTCTCTCCCAGAAAGTCTGTTTAACCCCACCCCCTGAGGGGTGGAGCCAAACGGCAAGTTCTGGAAAAAAAAAAAGTTCTGTTTAAATGCTGCTGAACAGGGAGAGAATGATTGGCAGCGGTGGGCAGATTAAACATGCAGTGGGTGTGAATCTGCCCTTGGGGCTGCAGCCCCTAGCCACCTCCTTAGTGGCTGGAGCATGTAAGTTTTCTAAGTGTATTATCTCTGGGTACAGGGCTGCTCAAGTGCTGGGGGACCCCTCGTCTGCATGCTGCAGACATGCTGCATCCAGTGCTGTAATTAGATCACCATGCCTGGTTTGGTGACAGGTCCTCTTTAACCCCTTCACCACTCGGCGATTTTTCATTTTCCATTTTCAATTTTTGCTCTCCTGCTTCCAAGAGCCATAACATTTAATTTTTTTGTCAATATAGATATATGAGGCCTTGTTTTTTGCAAGAGGAGTTGTACTTTCAGATGCAATCATTTATTTTACAATATAGTTTACAGGAAAATGGGAAAAAAATTCCAAGTGCGATGAAATGGCAAAAAAGGTGCAATTACACATTTATTTTTTTGGGATTTTTGTTCACCATGTTCACTGTAAGGCAAAACTGACATGACTATGTGATGGTTGGTGCAAGTTCGTAGATACCAAACATATATACTTATACTGTTATCTAAGTGGTGAAAATTAATTCAGAAGTTTGAAAAAAAAAAGAATCACACTTTTTGCGCCGTGTTCTGCGACCTGTAGCATTCTGTTTTTTCGGGATCTGGGGCTGTGCGATGGCTTATGTTTTGCAGCTTGAGCTGATGTTTCTAATGATACCATTTTTTGGTGGATGCACTATTTTGATAACCCTTCATTGCAATTTATTGTAATATTGCAGTGACCAAAATAATGTAATTTTGGCATTAGGACCTTTTTTCCCATTTCGAAGTTTACGGCTTTGATTAATTGATTTTATATCTTGATAAATTAGGCATTTCCGAACGCGGCAATACCATATATGTGTTTTTTTTTTTTCTTTTTAATACTTTTATTTTGAATGGGGGAAGAGGGGGTGATTTGAACTTTTGTTTTTTTTCACATTTTTAAAAACTTTATTTTTTCATTGATTCTTTATTTTAGAGCGCCACAGTGCTGCAGTGTCTAATCGCTTGTGCCTTGTCTCGATGTGCTGAAGCACATTGAGATGGGGCACAAATAATCACTGTGAGTGGTTGGCAGTGCTTGTCAGCCACTCACAGGAGGTGATCCGTGATAGCATCCAGGGTCACTGCAGGACCCCAGGCTACCATGTGATGCATGGAGATCCCGTGATCTTATTGCTGGATCTCTGATGCAGGCAGGGAATGGCACGGTCCTCACCATGGCACCTTTGGATCGCAGTGTCACTGCATGACAGCACGATCCAAAGAGTTAAAAACACTGCAATCCAATCGGTGCTGTAGCCCGAACGTTCGGCTGATGAGATCAGCTGAGATGTCGAGTGAATGATGTGAGCTCACCGCCAAAGCTCACATCAAAGTGAGAAAGTCGACCCATGATGTACCTCTACGCCATGGGTCATGAAGGGGCTTGCAGCAAGTGTGGCAAGTGCGGTATTGCCGCAGTCCGGCACTTCCAACAGCGCCAAAATTCCATATATGTATATATAAATATATACATATATATATATATAATAAGAAAAAATTGAAAGCAGCACTAGGAACAGTTCACTTCGGGTGCAAAAGTCCAGCAGTGTTCAGCTGCATACAGTTACCAAAAAATCGGACAGCACTCCTTGTTGCAAACCATGCTTTTCTTTATTGGCCCATCAGGACTGAACGTTCCTGGAAGAAGGTTCTTGAGGAACCGAAATGTTCAGTCCTGATGGGCCAATAAAGAAAAGCATGGTTTGCAACAAGGAGTGCTGTCCGATTTTTTGGTAACTATATATATATATACATATATATATATATATATATATATATATATATATACAGTACAGACCACATATGGAATTATATACTTAACAGAAAAGTGTGAAACAACTGAAAATTTGTCTTACATTCAAGGTTATTCAAAGTAGCCACCTTTTGCTTTGATTACTGCTTTGCACACTCTTGGCATTCTCTTGATGAGCTTCAAAGCAGCAAAGCACCCCCACACCATCACACTTCCTCCTTCATGCTTCACGGTGGGAACCAGGCATGGAGAACCCATCCATTCACCTTTTCTGGGTCGCATAAACACATGGTGGTTGGAACCAAAGATCTAAAATTTGGACTCATCAGGCCAAAGCACAGATTTCCACTGGTCTAATGTCCATGCCTTGTCCATTCCTTGTGTTCTTTAGCCCAAACAAGTCTCTTCTGCTTGTTGCCTGTCCTTAGTAATGGTTTCCTAGCAGCTATTTTACCATGAAGGCCTGCTGCGCAAAGTCTCCTCTTAACAGTTGTTATAGAGATGTGTCTGCTGCTTGAACTCTGTGTAGCATTGACCTGGTCTCTAATCTGAGCTGCTGTTAACCTGCGATTTCTGAGGCTGGTGACTCGAATGAACTTATCCTCCGCAGCAGAGGTGACTCTTTGTCTTACTTTCCTGGGACAGTCCTCATGTGATCCAGTTTCTTTGTAGCACTTGATGGTTTTTTCAACTGCACTTGGTGACACTTTCAAAGTTTTGCCAATTTTTCGGACTGACTGACCTTCATTTCTTAAAGTAATGATGGCCACTCATTTTTCTTTACTTAGCTGCTTTTTTCTTGCCATAATACAAATTCTAACAGTCTATCCAGTAGGACTATCAGCTGTGTATCCACCAGACGTCTGCACAACACAACTGATGGTCCCAACCCCATTTATAAGGCAAGAAATCCCACTTATTAAACATGACAGGGCACACCTGTGAAGTGAAAACTATTTCCGGTGACTACCTCTTGAAGCTCATCAAGAGAATGCCAAGATTGTGCAAAGCAGTAATCAAAGCAAAAGGTGGCTACTTTGAAGAACCTAGAATATAAGACATATTTTCAGTTGATTCACACTTTTTCGATAAGTATATAATTCCACGTGTTAATGCATACTTTTGATGCCATCAGTGTGAATCTACAATTTTCATAGTCATGAAAATACTGAAAAATCTTTGAATGAGAAGATGTGTCGAAACTTTTGGTCTGTACTGTATAATATATACAGTTGTGCGCAAAAATGTATATACCCTAGCAGATTTTTTTTTTGCTTTCTTGGCCTTTTTTCATGGAATATGAATGATAACACAAAAACTTTTTTCCACTTATGGTTACTGGTTGGGTGAGGACATTTATTGTCAAAATACTGTGTTTTTTCTTTTTAAATCATAATGACAACTAAAAAGATCCAAATGACCCTGATTAAAAGTTCACATACCATGGTTATTTTGACCTGATAACATTTATAGAAGCTGATGCACATGGGTTTGAATGGCTAATAAAGGTCACCTGTGACCTGTTTGCTTGTAATCAGTATGTGTGCATAAAAGCTGAGTGAGTTTCTGGGATGCAGACAGACTCTTGCATCTTTCATAAAGCCACTGACGTTTCTGGATTGTAAATCATGGGGAAAGCAGAAGAATTGTCAATGGACATACGGGTAAAAATAGTTGAACTGTATAAAATAGGAAAGGGATGCAAAAAGATATCCATATAATTGATCATCCTAGTCAGCTGTGTTCAAACTGCGATTAACAAATAGAAAATCAGGGGCTTTGTAAAAACCAAACCACGATCGGGTAGACCAACAAAAATTTTGGCCACAACTGCCAGGAATATTGTTTGGGATGCAAAGAAAAACCCACAAATATCATCAGCTGAAATACAGGACTCGCTGAAAACTACCGGTGTGGCTGTTTTAAGATGCACAATAAAGAGGCACGTGAAGAAAAATGGGCTGCTTCGTCGAGTCGCCATAAGAACGCCATTACTGCCACAAATAATCTCACCTACAATATGCCAACCAGCCCAGAGACAAGCCTCCAAAAATCTGTAACATGGTCATTTGGAGAGGTGAGGCCAAAACCGAACTTTTTGGCCACAACCATAAACATCACATTTGGAGAGGTGTCAACAATGCCTTTGATGAAAGGAACACCATTCCTACTGTAAAGCATGAAGGTGAATTGCTGATTATGTGGGAACTAGGGATGAGCGAGTATACTCGCTACTATTCGGTACTCGCCGAATAGTAGTGGTATTCAGCTACTCGCTACTCTCCGAGTATCTTATGTGTACTCGAGAGAAGCGAGTAGTCCTAATACTTTCGCAGTGTATTTATAGATACACTGCGAAAGTAGCCTAAAAGTGAGTAAAAGTTGTTAAAAATAATAACAGTACATACTCACCTATCTGACGCCTGCAGCGGGACAGTTCCGGAAGACATCCGATCACCGGCCAAGGACCTGTGACTATCAGCCAATCAGATGGCCGGTAGCGATCTGGCCAATCAGATGGTTCCACGGCACAACCACGTGATTGCTAGCGGTCACCTGATTGGCCAGAATGCAAGGTCCTTACAGTACACCTAAGAGCTTGCAATCTGGCCAATCAGGTGTCCGCTAGCGATTATGTGGTTGTGAGGTGGCGCCATCTGATTGACCAAATTGCTACCGGCCATCTGATTGGCTGGTAGTCACAGGTCCTTGTCCGGTGATCGGATGTCTTCCGGAACTGTCCCGCTGCAGGCGTCAGATAGGTGAGTATGTACTTTTATTATTTTTAACAACTTTTAATCACTTTTAGGCTACTTTTGCAGTGTATCTACAGATACACTGTGAAAGTATTCGTACTCAATATACTCGCAACGAGTAGCAAGTACCGGTACCTACTCGTTGCGAGTATAGCGAGTATGAATATCACGGTACTCGCTCATCCCTAGTGGGGATATGTGATCCACAAAGGCACAGGAAAATTGGTCATAGTTGAGGAAAAGATGAATGCAGGATGTTATCAGCAAGTACTAGTGGCAAATTTGCACTCATCAGCCCAGAAGCTGAGCATGGGATATACTTGGAGATTCCAACATGACAACAATACAAAAAACAATGGCAAGTCAATCTGTCATTGGCTACGGCAGAACAAAGTGAAGGTTCTGGAGTTGCCATCTCAGCCTCCTGACCCCATTATCATTGAGGCACTCTGGGGAGGATTCAAGCGCGCAGTTCATGCAAGAAATACCAGGAATTTAAAGGAACTGAAGGCTTTTTGCCAAGAAGAATGGGCAGCTTTCCAATTTGAGGAAATAAAGAGCCTCATCCACAACTACCACAAAAGATTTCAAGCAGTTATTGATGTTAGAGGGGGCAATACACAATGTTAAGCTCTGGAGTCTGTGAACTTTTGATCAGGTTCTAAAAGACAGAGAAATAAAAGCGAAAATACAGTCTTATCTGGGGTACAATCAAACAAATTGTAGTAAAAAGAGACTCCCCTTTAGAGCTTGTGAGGGGTTACAACCACTATAAAAGCCTATAACAGCTGCCGCAGTCCCCAGGAATAAAACATATAATCACTGGTACAGAAATAATTAAACGACTGTGCTGCTGGTTCCGAATAAACAACAAACTTCAGAGGACATCAAATAGGATATAACAGCTGTGATTTATTAGTCAATGCGTTTCAGGATAAACCAAGGAAGGGGCCCTGGAGCCCTGAAACATGTTGACTAATAAACCACAGCCGTTATATGCTATTTAACGTCCTCAGAAGTTTGTTGCTCATTCGGATCCAGTAGCGCGGTCATTTAACCCTTTCTTTTCCGGTGATTATAAACTTTTGATCAGGATCATTTGGATGTTTTTGGTTGTCATTATGATTTAAAAAGAGAAAATACAGTAGCTGAACAATAAATGGCTTCAGCCAACCACTAACCATGAGTTGTAAAAAGGTTTTTGTGTTAATATTTATTTTCTCCGAAAAAAAGCCAAGACAGCAAAAATCTGCCAGGGTATGATATATATACACTAAATATATATATATATATATATATATATATATATATATATATATATATACTGTATATGTATATATATATATATGTTGATGATCAGTAGATTGTTATATTTTCAGCAACAATAACTCTCCTATAAGGGAAAAGTAATGGGGGGTGCAATTACGATGTAGCCTAACAACAGAATTTTAGATTCAATGACCATGGTTGAGTTGTAGGTCCATTACGTGCACCTGTTGAATTGATTAATATTTGGCAGATGTTACCAAAATAATTTACGGCCTAAGATAGTAAATTATCTTCTCGTGTGTGATGCATAGATAAAATGACTACAATACACATTATTTTTTTTTATAAATTAGGAAATGTGATCCATTTCTATCCTTCCTCTTCCAAGACATCCCTTATCACATAGAAACAGTAATATGTTGACAACTACATTTCTGCATCAATGAAATAAAGAGCAATGTTAAACCAAAAATTTCTAAGCAAAATATAATTAATGAGGATTATAGACATCTACAATATCTGTAGAATTGCATTATTTATTTATTTATTTTTTTAAAAAAAAGCTTTTTTATTACAATATTCTATTCACAAATTTCTTAAAAAAGTAATGAAATTTCCAAGACAATTCATGACGAAGTTGAGCAGCACTGAGATCTTTGGCTCAATTCCCATCAAGGACAACATCTGCACGGAGTTTATATGTTCTCCCCGTGTTTGTGTGGGTTTCCTCAGGGCTCTCCGGATTCCTTCCACATTTCAAAGACTTAGGATGTTTAGATTGTGAACCCCAATGAGAAGTGTTGCAAATGTATGTAAAGCGCTATGGAATTAATAGCGCTATATAAATGAATAAATATTATTATTATTATTTACTTTACAATTTCATATTCATAAGAGAAATAAAAATGGATTTATAGAATACTGTTGAATTTTCATCTTTATGTTATTCTTATAGAAGATATAATAGAATTCCAAACCCATTTAAATTGATCTTTTTACAACAGATAGCTAGATCATTTTTACCTTTGCTTGCATTATTTTTCCCGAAAATCTTTTTAGCAACGAAGTCTCTTCAGACTATGGAGAATAATAAATGTAAGATGTAAAAAATTAAATTCATCCTTTCTCTCACCTTAACACTCACCTTTCTGACCATTTTACTCATTTTCATCAACCTTCCATTATCGACACATCTTCTTTCAACACTAGTGGGACTGAATGCACAAGCACGTGGTAGGACATGACATCATTATGCGACAAACATATGCTGTGACATTATGCATGTGCATAACTGTCCTTCCCTAGCAAGAGAGGTTTAGAGATCTCAGTGTGATGGGTGATGTTGAGGAGAGAAGAGACTTAGGCTAGGGTCACACTTAAATATAGAATTGCATTCACCGCATCCAGATCCGGATGCGGTGAACGTAATTGGCTTCAGACAACCAGCAAACTGTTCTGTGTGTGTTTAAACTTTTAATTTTATTATTAAACGTTGCTATAATGTCTCTAGGGGATGCCCACTCCCCCTAGAGACCTTCTACCCACTCATGTGGCCATATAATGCTTTATTCACTTATGTACAGCAGCCGGCTGCTGTCAGCTGCTGTACAGTTTTATCAATGAAGGCGCCGGGCTCCTCTGAGAGCAGTGCACATACTATAGCTATTGTAGCTATAGCATGTGCGCTGTCCGAGGTTCTGAAGCCATTTACAGTAGATCTATGGGCAGCTCAAAACCAGATCAGGTTTTAAAAAAAAAAAAACGGATGTGTGACCCTAGCCTTAGAGATGTGTGGTAATGGGAGTATAGGGATTCTTTTACATCTTACAATTTTTATGTCCTGGGGTCCATGGAGACATCTGTATTAAACAATACTAAGTGTTTCCAATTCCTATTATCCTACTAATCAGAAGAAAATCTTGAAACTATCTTAAGGCTGCTTCACATGCTAGAATATCGTTAATTATATAGTTAAAACGTCATGGATTTGTGATCGTTCAAACGATATCATTAGTGCGTAGTTGCGTGTAAACGAACGATGTAGGAAGGAAAAATCGTTAGAACGGTCATCAAAAATTTGGGATCCGGACCTCAAATCTATCGTTCATCATCCAATTAATGTCATGGGAAGAAGCAACGTCGTTCAGTGTGACACCTTTTTGAACGATGTCGTTCATATTTCTTCTATTCCTGCCGCTTTGTAAAATTGTTCAAATGTTCTTCTCCAAATAGCTGGAGCATTGCCAAATTTAAGATCGTTAATGGTATCCTCGCGTGTGACAATGCACTAACGATGTCGGAAGGATAGCGGTCACGTGACATAGCTAACAATATTATTCACCTACATCCTAGCGTGAGACGGTACCTTTAGTTACATTTGTACAAGCAGACAAAGTTGAAAATGTGAAGTCCTGTTAACTAAGACCCCTTTCACATCTACATTTCTGTCCGGATCTGGTAGATCCGCATATGTTGCCTAACAGCCGCACTTGTGGTGCACTTGCAGCAAGCCCCTTGCATTCTCTATGGGGATGGCGGCAAAAGTGATGCTGCCACGATCCGCCACTTGCAGCACTTGCAACAATGAAAAAAACCACAGCTGACCACGTTTTTTTTCGCGGCCGCAAATGCAGCAAGTGCCGGATCGCTGCAATACCGCACTTGCCGCAAGCCCCAAAGAGACTGAATGGGGCTTGCCGCAAGTGTACCGCAAGTGCGGACGTTAGGCAGCAGATGCGGTTTTCTGTCTGGATCTGCCGGATCCGGACAGAGACTCAGATGTGAAAGGGACCTAATTGATACATTATATTTTTGAAACTGCACTTTTTTTTTTTTTTTAATATATCGATTAAATCTTCATGGACATCTGCATGTGTTTTATTTAAGGAAATGATTAGACTTTTATGTACTGAGTTTTCTATTATGTTATACATATACACAAGAATTACATATTTCTATCACGCTATTCTCTCAGAAGAAACTCAAAGTTCAGCTTGGGAAGTAAGTATCTGTCATCCAAGCTCTGATCCCCCAACACCTACTGCAACAAATTTCAAAACGTTTAAGTATACGTCAGGCGCTTGTTCTTCTAGAAGAAGTAGCTAATTGATAAAAACATTGCATTACTGTATCTATATTGCAAGATAATATGTTCACTGCTTCCAATTGTCTAAAAATAGTGATTAAAAAGTGGCAGCTTATAAAAAATAAGAAACAATCTATGACCTTAAAATGTGGAAGGGACACTCTTTAGACCTCCTGCCAAGATAAACAGCTGGCTTGTCATGTTTTCTAGAAGAATGAGAATTATTATCCTTGAAATGGGTTCTTGCTTGTGTGTTATCAGTGCATACTGCCAAAATAAAGGACACCATCTGCCTGAAGCTTTTTGAAACATAAAGCTAGAGTTTCTTATTGCTAACTGCAGTTTGGTGAAAATGAACAATCAAGTTTTTATTTTGTGGTCATACAAATCATTGCATCAAAATGTTTGTTTAAAAAAAAATATACTTTTATTTAAAAAAAAAATTCACCAACAAATAAAAAAAAAAAAAAAAAAGACGTACCAATACTACGACATCTCTTTCCTGCATATCACATGCAGGAGAGTGAATGGATCAAAACAGCAGAAAATTTTACCAAAAATATTGATCAATGAAAAATAAAAATTTTCATCTATTTCCCAATTTTGTTTTGTAATGCTTATTTTATATTTTGAAACTTTTTCCCTTATATTTTTTGTTAAAAATAAAAACATAAACTATTTACCTTTACCTCTTACCCTACCCCCTTCAGGCAAAAAAAATGAAAAAAATAACAATGAATACTAAGCATTGA